>JAQQSY010002254.1:0-13804 GCA_028646535.1 Procyon lotor
CTGTGGACTCTGAGCAACAAACTGAGGGTTTTGGAGGGAAGGGGTGGGGGGTTGGGCGAGCCTGGTGGTGAGTATTGAGGAGGGCACGTATTGCATGGAGCACTGGGTGTGGTGCATGAACAATCTTGGAACAATGAGAAAATAATATAAATTAAAAAATAATAAATAATAAAAATCCACCACTTTCAATCACGCCTACTGACTTCATAGCACTCCTGTATTCTCTATGAATGTGGTTACTTAAGTATTTATTGCAGTAGTTTAACAAAAGATCCAGTCCTTAGGGTCATGTTTCAAACCACGATTATTGGAACTGATATCCCCTGAGGTGAACATCTCGTTGCTTTTGCACCACGAGAGCAAACGTGGAACCACATGCTTCAAGCTCACATAGACCTCCTGGCATACAAGCAGACTTGTTCAAAAGCTTGGGTTTTTATTTGTAGGTATTTGTAATATAATTATCTTCAATTACGTGAGTGCATAAGGAGCAAACCAAGGTTTGAAATAAAGGGGTTGCTTATATATAAAAAAATTCCACTTTCAATTAAAATATATATATTATATATAAAAATTTTATATATAAAATACATAGATATTTTAACCAATCAAAGCACAGAGCTGACTTTGCTAGGCTGTTAATTGATTCCTAGGCAGGGAAGATATTCCATTTTCAGAAAGTTCAAAATTGAGACACGTGCGCCTGGGGTCTTGGCCCACGTGAGCCTCACAGGTTAGGTGTAAAATTGGGGATAATGACATCAAATTGTGCAGACATAAAAGTGTCAGTGTCTCGTGGAACCAGGTGGCGTTCCTTACGTGCCCGTGTGTGTAATGAAGGTCTGAGGAGTATTAAAACACGGTTTTAGTGTCCTCCCTTGGGGATGCCACGCCTGAGTTGCGGCGGGAAGAACCTGCAGTCGTTCTAAGGTACTACAACCAACCATCCTGTGTGATGCGGGTCCCAGGATGACCAAGATACAGTCTCTGAATGGTTGTGTTTTGCCTTGCAAGCCCAGCTTCGTCTCCAGCACCACTGATTAGTGAGGCTCAGCCCCGCTGCTCCCCGGAGCTATGAGACCTCCCATTCTCCACCTGTTACAGGACCTCAGAACCCTCGGGAAGCAGGCAAACCTTTTGGACAACAGCCCATGTAATGTGCACAACGGGACACGGGGCAGTCCTGCAGCTGGTCACATGAGCCCGTGCCCTCTGCATGCGCCTTGAATCTCGTGGGCTCCAGGTTATGGCCAACGACACGGCAGCACCCCCTCCCCCCCCAGTATTCCACTCTACGGATGTGGCTGACGTCCTTTACCTGTCCCTCCGTAGATGGGGGACCGCGTGTGATCTGGAAGCTCGGACCCCTGGGCACGGAGGTCTAGCCAGAGTTCCAGCTCTTGTCACATACCAAATGGATGGTGGTGTGAGCGGGCTGGGCTCTTTGCTGACTACAGGGCCAGATAATCAGTGCTGAGGAGAGCACTCCCACTCTGTAGGAACATCATGTCACCACCGGGTCAAAGCTCTGGTCTGTGTCCTGTCCTTGTGCCACAATCAACCGTCCTGGCGTCCTGGATTCACCTTCGCCAGGCTGTACGAGCTCTGACCCGGCACTGACTGTCCCGGGGCTGGTTCTATTTCCAGCTCCCAGGCAGGAGGGTGACTGGCGTCGGGCGGTGCCCATCTGGCAGGCCCCTATCTGCCTTCGGGCACAGCTTGGCCCATCTCCTGAGTCCCCCAGCATAAAAATAGTCACCAGACGAACTCACCAGGTGACAAACACAAGAGCCATGAGTTCCTCCCGGAATCTTAGAGACGCCTGGGCTGGCCCAAGACACAGCCGTTGGCTGCTGGCAGAGCCCGGCTCCTCTTCGTTCACGGCTTATGTAACTCCCAAGCTCAAGGCACCGACAGTGGGACAACCAAAGTAAGCCCCAGCCCCGTGTGGCAACCCACGCGTCACGTTGCCAATGGAGCCACACAGCGCTGTACTTCTCACGCGTCCTCTGGAGGGCATACTGGGCTTCTCCCACCATCTCGTAATTAAAAAAATTTGGTGCCTCGGGGACATAAACACATAAGGAGGCTCTTGGAAAAGCAGGTCCCAGCACACACCAAGTGGCAGTGACCTTCAGAAGACGGCAACGTTCACTCCTGAACGAATACATTCGAAAAGATGACCCAGCCCACGACAGAGACAACGCCCCAGATGGCATCCCAAGCCCCAGCTCGCAAAGCAAAGACAGACCCAAAACCCACTCTGCTCAACCGTTTTCCAAACCGACTCCTGGCTTCTCAAAGCCTTGTCATTCTGGAATGTCAACGGGACAGTCTGTCACCTGGCTATGTTGCTCCCACTATTGGGGACTGTGGGCTGGGTCCGGTGGTCTCGGCTGACCTGACACCCTTCACAGATTTGCTCCCTTGGTCCTTCTTCCCTTCTTAGCCCTTCTTCCTTCCCTGGGCAGCTGCTTCTGTTCTTAGGGTCTTGACTACTGGGTTCTAACACCCAAAGTTCTGTCTCGGATGTGGGTGTCCCTCTTGAGCTGGGGAAAAGCATTCGTCATCATCACACTGTTGGAGCAAGAATCACGGAACTCGTCCCGGGTACCATCTGCTCTACCCGCCATGTTCCCACGGCAAGGGCTACAGAGACCTCCTCTCTCTCTGAGCCGCCAATGTCTTGGCTCAGATCTGATCCTCCTTGGCCGCCACCTTTATACTGACCTTCTTAAATCTTCTCCCTGCTTCTGCCTTGACCTCTCTGATAAGCTGATATGACTCTCAAACTTGCGGCCACAGCCCAGGCCGCTACCCCTTGCTGTGCAATTCCGGGGATCTTGTACCCACCTGGCTTTCCCACCTGTGGCTTCCCTTCCTGCCAGCCATCTTGATGCTGCCGTGAAGCCTCATCCCCTGATCACTCAAGCCCCGACCCCCACCTCGGCAACCCTCCTCTGGCTTCACTTGACCATAAATCCATCACTCGACTCCCAGGACCTTGCTTTGCTCACTCCCTTTGGAAGGGATGTAATGCCCCAAAGAGTCTCCCTGCATCAAATGGAATTCTACTTTCTAGAGCCGGGTAGTCCCCCCATGTTGCAATGTCATGTGCAAAATGGTGGAATCTGTCTCCAGCTGGACCATAAGCTTCCTACGGGTCCCCAAGGCTGGTGGTCGCTCATGGTTCTGCCCACCCAAGGATCGCCCCTCTGTTCTTGCTTCACCCTGGGAGCCGCTTCCTTCCATCCACCCACTCCTGTTGTAGGCTGTGGGAAACCTGTTGATGAGGACACCCCATGCTCCCAGTGCAAACCCAAGACCAGGTGTGGGACCCAAACTGGAGCCATCTGAACGCTTCCCTGGGATGGCCCGAGTCCAAATGAGAAAAACACAGTCTGTCAGCATCAGACGCAGAACAAGGTAGGAGAACAGAAGACAAACTCATCTGGGAGAATAAAGCTCATTCACAGAAAAAGTAGGTGTTGGAGGTTGGAAATGGGTATCCTGGAGCTGGCTAAAGCCCACCCTGGTCCCCGAAGGGGAAGTGAAGGTGAAGTGCAGTGTAGAATGGATTTAGAAGCAAAGGCACCTGTCTTTGGCTTAGGCTGGTTGCAGCTGGGGTCGGTCCTTTGCAACCATGGGCCATTCACACACTCACTCTGGACGTATGGGTTTTACTTTCTCTCTCTCTCTCTCTCTCTCTCTCTCAAAAAATAGCAGCTCAAAGGTGTGTCAGGCATAGGAAGGATTTGCCAGACAGAAGGAAGAGGTCCATGCAGATAATACTTAGGAAGAAGCGGGATCAAAAGGCAAGGGGCGGTGGAAGCTTCAACCCGTGGCCACCTGTCCCCTACAGAGACGCGTTAATGGGGAAAATAGTGTAAAAGGTCCTCAGAAAATTAGAAATAGAAGAGCCGTATCATCCCGTGTGGGTGTTTACCCAAAGGGTGGAAATCAGGATCTCAAAGAGAGGTCCAGCCTGTGTTCACTGGGACTCCCAAGAGCCAAGAGGCAGAAACAACCTGAACGCCCACCGAAGGATGGATGGAGCAAGAAAAGGTCGTGCACACGCACGGTGCCCTATTATTCAGCCCTAACAAGGAGGGAAATCGTATCACAGCAGCCACAGAGGGGAACGTGGAGGACATTATGCCAAGTGAAGTAAGTCGTTGATGGAAGGACAAATATTGCATGATTCCAGTTACACATTCTCTATAAAACACTCAAACCTGTAGACAGTAGAACGGTGCTGCCAGGGGCGGAGGGAAGGGATATGGGGCAACGTTGGTCAAAGGGGACAGAGTGTCAGTCATTCGGGATGAACACGTTCTACACATATGCTCTTCAACAGCGTGTCTGTAGCTAACAACATGGTATTCCACATTAAAAAGGCGTTAAGAGGGTATATCTTACTACAATCAAATCCCATTTTTTAAAAAAAGAAATCGAAGAGGTTCTACACCCTAATACACAAGTGAATTCAAAATGAGACTGATTAACTTTTCACATCTGCTCTGATGAGTAGATAAGAATACTTGTAATTTGTGTATTAAGGATGTGAATATAAATTCCTGCTCATAAGAAATGCACTGACAGCTTTGTCTCTGGCCTTTGCCAAGCAACCTTGGGGAGGCGGTGGCTCAACCACTGATGGACGCTGCTCGCTGACGCAGAGACCTTCTGATCCAGGGGGCAATGCAGGTCACCACGTTTGGTGACAGAAGGAAACGGAAACGCCATTCAGTGCAAGGCTGGTGTCATGGACGTGGGGACAGGGAGGGCTGTATACTGCGTGTCTGGTCTTTGGATGAACCTTGGGGACCAGCCCTGAGTCCTTGACCCCTGGAGAGGCAGCTACTTGCTCCCTGGCCTCCAATGCCAGACACACTGCCCATCCGGGGGGTGGGGCCACCAGACCAAGAGCCCACCTACTTTGGGGTCAGCAAGGGGAGGCAAGTGGCATCCCCAGCTTCCCATCCAAGATGCTACCAGTCCGTGGCCTTGACCATGCAGTGTTGAGGCTGCTTAGCAAGATCAGTTAACACGGCCAAGGTGTTCTACACCTGCTCTGTCCTCTGGGCTTTGTCTCCCGGGCCACATGGGACACCTGTTCTTACACAAATACCTGTGCATGTGTGTCCCCTAGAAGCCCTAGTGGGAGACCATGAACCTGAGCTCAAATGAACATCGAGAGACTCTGTCTGATCTCCTTTGCCATTTGTCACCTGCACAATGGGAAACTTCCATTACAAGTTAGAGGACCACCCGTCCCTAAATGAGGCCATGACTCTGAAGAAAAATTGATGGTATCATGAGCTGTTCAACACAAAAATGCTTGCTTTCATGAACACTGGGAAGCGAGGGAACTGGGTAGGGTCTCCTTCCTCCACGGAGATCGTGGGAATGAGTCACAGAAACATCGGTGGCAAGGAAGCAGATTATACTTAAAATAAAACTCCTACAAGACCGTCTGCAAAGACATGAGCTGTCTTGAGATGCTCCATCAACTGCGGCGTCAAAACACCTTCCTACCCGCGGGGCCGCTGCCCCAGACGCTCAGGGTTGAGTCACCCTTCCGCAGCTGCATTGCACTCTGCAGGATCTGTCAGATCCCGGAGTCTGTGATATGCAGGATCCACCCAGGACGCTATAAATCACTTCCCACCACGGAGTGTAGACACTGCTCCAGAGGGCCCCTTCTGGGAACTCATCAGGGTGGAAGCTCTCTGGGAGGAGGGAATCTCCTTATTTTGGCATCTCTGGGAGACCCAGAAGGGGCCTGGCAGATTTCCCTTGCGTCACTTCATGCGCAAGGTCAGTAAGGACAAGCAGAGATGGGGCCGCCACGGGGATTAGGAACAGCTGTCCGAATGGAGATCAAACAGTTCAGTCCCTCGTATGAGGTATTCAGCCACCTGAACCAGCAGAATCTCAGGGAAACCCAAGGTTGAGGGTCCATCTTCCATCTCCTAAAGCCACAGGTATGCCCCAAAAGGCCACAGGAGTATATTCAGGGTCCATAGGGAACCCAAAGGAGCCCGGAGAACTCCAATGCTGGCCTCGTTGATAACCAAGCACAGTTGCACAGATAAAGAAAAGCCTGGGTGATTTAAGACACACTCATCAACCTAGTGAGACACAAAGTTCCACTTATCCACAAAGCCTGCGAAATAATTCCTAGGACAAAGATGCCCTAACAACATTCGTCTCCTGGGGTCACATCTCAATGAGTTGCAAACGTTGAGTTGCAAACATGTTAACGTTTCAGGGGGAGACTGGTCATTCAGTTTGTCAATTGTTTAAAAAAAATAGAGGCTCCCCCAACCCCACCCCAACACACACACATACACATGCCCTTTTAGGAAGGAAGATGCATCCAGGTGGGAGAGAGACCAGGGTAGGGGACAGGAAGGAAGGTGGGAGTCCTCTTGGGAGCCTCTGTTCTGCCTCTGTGCACGACCCTAGCAAGAAGATACTAGTGGAGGACGGGGGACACAGGGTCGCAGCCATACAGGGGGTGCTGACCCAGTGATGAGGAGGAGGATGAATAATGTGGCCTGGAAGGCAACGCTGGGTGGTGAAAATGAGCCACCGTCATCGCATGGCTGTGTACTCTCGCCGGGTGCCATCGCTAGACAAACGTCCAGTCTGGCCTGCCGCCATCATGGATGCCTGTCCACTCTAGACGAGCCTTCCTGATGGACGAAGCCATTAGACAACTGTCTACTGTTACTCGCCAACATCACTGATGGCCGAACCCACCCACATTCTTCAGGGGCAAAGAGAACACATTTAAAAACACCAAACGAGGACATAGAATGCACTATGTAAGTATATGGTCACAACTGGTACCGCGAAAATCCTAGTACTACGTTAGACACCGATAAGGAGCATCAGTGCAAGGGGAGGTTTGCAGAAGGTGGGAGAGAACAGAATGAGCTTTGAGGACCATTCCTTGACCATCTCAATGACAGCAAGAGATGAAGGGGGTACAGTAACGAGATGGACGGTCCTGGTGGTGCTCACATGAGAGGTTATGGTACCATGTTCTGGAGAACCTTGGAGAGCACCAGACAGAAGGAAGGATCAAAATCAAGACCTCTGAGAATTGAGGCCACGGTGTGGACAGAAGGCTTAATACAGAATGTGGCAGGGGCACCTGGGTGGCTCATTGGGTTAAGCCTCTGCCTTTGGCTCAGGTCATGATCTCAGGGTCCGGGATCGAGCCCCTGCATCGGGCTCTCTGCTCAGCAGGGAGCCTGCTCCCCGCCCTCCCCCCCGCCTGCCTCTCTGCCTACTTGTGACCTCTCTCTCTCTCTCTCTCTGTCAAATAAATAAATAAAATCTTTAAAACACACACACACACACAGAATGTGGCAGAAAACAGGCAATGGGATAAACCAACAGAGAGGAAAATGGAGACATAGAGACAGAAGGCAGACAGCAGCACTATTATTACACAAGAGTAGTCAGTGCCTCAGAAGAAAGGAACTGAGAAAAAGAAAAATGAGAGTCTTTGCAAAGGTTTGTGCAAAGAAAGGCTCAAACCTGCAAGAGGAAGACTGACTGTGGGTCATGTAAATTGTTTCTAACCGTCCATCTGGCCAGTGACCACATCCTATAATGTGGTTCATCTACAACACCTGAGGGCGTCCAAGACACAAAGGGCTGGAGGCCAGACAAAGACAACAGCAAATAAGGTTGGGATGCCTCTTCCTCAAAGAGCAGAGAAACATCTGCAGAGGCTTGAATGACAGAAGGTGCGAACACACCTTTGTAGACCCAAGGGACTAAATCCTTCGGGTGGGAAATGGAGCTACTGTCCAATACTCCAGGCATCCGGGAAATGAAAACCAGTTTTCATTTCTTGTTTCCCATAAAATGTGCTCAGACGCTCCCACCAGCACTAAGTTATGCTCAAATCAAGAATTCACCCTTGGGCAAAGATGGGCAGTTTACATCAAAGGAGGGATTCATGGAAATAAGGGGTTACTGAAGAATCGTGGACCAAATCTACTCGCTGGGGGGGAGGCCATGCAGGGATAACCAGGATACCTCTTGAGAAAGGAACATCATTGCTAAACTAGCTTTATTTGTTAAAACTGTCAGAGGCATAGAGAAGTTCTTGCAAACATGCACCAGTTTGGTGGAATTCTGCGATTAGGGACTTCTTCCATCTTCACAGGGCGGAGCCTGTAGTCATGGCTCAAGTCCTGAAGATAGTAGATTGAGAAATGTAGCTTATGAACACTCTGACTGAAGTTACAACAGTTTCAACTAACAGCACGAAAATTACCAGGCACTTGGGATGATGACCTATGGGGGCTCCATGGGAACAAAACACATGCATACCATAAAACTCAAGAAAGGAGGAAATCACACAGATACACACACAAACACACACACACACGCACGCACACAAATAGAAAATATTAAATAAGAGGACAGAGCCACTCACAAATGCATATTTTTTGAAAGTGATTGGGATAAACATGCCTAGTCAAGGGAACACTGACCTTATCCCATAGGCTGAAAGCAACAAGTAAATAGGGAGTCCATCTGAGTGAAATAAATCAAGAAGAGAAAGTCAATTTTCATACGGTTTCACTTACACGTGGAACATGAGGAAAAACATGGAGGACATTGGGAGAAAGGAAGGAAGGGTGAATTGGGAGAAATCAGAGGGGGAGATGAACCATGAGAGACTGTGGACTCTGAGCAACAAACTGAGGGTTTTGCAGGGGTGGGGGTGGAGAGTTGGGCGAGCCTGGTGGTGGGTATTGAGGGGGGCATGTATTGGATGGAGCACTTGGTGTGGTGCACAAACAATGAATCTCAGAACACTGAAAAAAATAAAATTAAGACGTTAAAAAACAAAAACAAACAAACAAACACATAAAAGAGTGATTTGTGTTAAACATAAAAGGGGATTACAGGGGAACATAAACTAAAAGAAATCCAGGATCAAAATATTATTTTCAGAAAAAAATAAATTCAAAGGAAAAAAAAAAAGGAAATTTAATGGTGATAAAGCACAGACTCTGACATGAAGCTATAATGACCCTGGCACCACCATTCACCCCAATGGTTGCTTAAGAATGTATAAACCAGGGGGATGAGAGGGCCGGGCTCTCATTGAGTCAGGTGAGAATGTCCTACCTGGTCACTGTCCCCAAACCCACTAGTGGATGTGGACAAATCCTTACCGTTCTTAGAATGCCAAAAACTTAATATTCTACCCCCTGACTGCCAAAGGCAGATATTTGAGGGGAGAATGACTAAAATCCAAACGAATATCTATAGGAATCTATCCGGAGTACCAAGTCTCGTGGCAGCTTCAGGGGAAGGATGGAGTTGGAATTTGAGGACAAGCAAGAAATCGGTCCCCACTGTCCACACATGTCGTGGTTACAAAGACGACAACAGCCCTGCCCAGTAGCTTCTGCCACATGCTGGTTGTAGTGCCGGATTTAGGTAGAGAAAATGCAAGACTTACAAAGGGAACACTCTCCATGCATATTTTAACAGAACTTTTTAAAAGACCACTAGGAATACTAACGATAACTATAGCGGCTTATGCTCTATATGCATTATAGAATCTACTATTAGATGTGCATCTACAACAGTTTTATAGAGATGCTAATCTGTGGTTTATTGAGATAGTTAAAATCCTTTCGATGCTCTTGGAGTTAGAGATTGAACTTTTAATGAGGGACGATCAAATGCCCAACTACCAAGAGGGGTAAAC
Organism: Procyon lotor; assembly: GCA_028646535.1. Taxonomy (NCBI): domain Eukaryota; kingdom Metazoa; phylum Chordata; class Mammalia; order Carnivora; family Procyonidae; genus Procyon; species Procyon lotor. The sequence goes on from JAQQSY010002254.1 coordinate 9,755, forward strand.
GGGGAACTGAGGCTGAGTCAATTTACCCCGGATGAGGCGCCCTCTGGGAGCACACCAAGCTCTGCCCACTCTTCTTGGTGCCTTCCCATCCCATCCCTAAAATGAACGGAGCCGGGTAAGTACTTTTGATTGACGGGCTGATGAGAGGCACTTTCAACTGAAGAGCCAGAAAATGCAAAATCTAATAAAAATGCTGGAGATGTTCACCCGGTGGCAAAGCATTTAATTTTCTTTCCTTCAAAGATTAATTACAGAGGGTGGCTGCATTCCTGTGAATTCAGAGCTTCTAATTCTTTCTTCAATTAGTGCTTAATTTTCTTCTCTAGGAGAAATGCCGGGTCCATAATACGTGCTTCAGTTAATGATGCTTACTGGGACCACATATCAAAAAAGATGGGATTACATGAGCGGCGACAAGCATATCCTTGTCCCCTGCAAATATCCTGCAAGTATATCCTTGACACCGTTGGCAAATGGCTTAAAAAGCAACACTCTGATGTTTTAATACCATCAGAAGAAATTTCAAACTTCATCCCCAAGTTAAAGGGGGGAAGGCTGCGGGTGGGTTGAAGAATCTACAGAAGGAAGAACGTCAAAGACACTGTGGACTTGCTGGTGTCAATGTGCCTGGTGGTGTTGTGGTTGGGGGTGTGGATACTGTTTAATTGACTTTCCTTGAGATCACTCCCTTTCAGGGCTGTGGTTCGCGGGCACAGAGGGTACAGCTCATCTTGCTCTTACTGAAGGCTCCCGGGCAAGAACGTATCCATTGGTGACATTAGTGTCGTGCCCTGCCTCCAGCACACGGGAGGAGGACGCATGACCCATGACCCTGACAACACCCAATCCCAGGTGCTACGATCTCAGAGTCTCTCCCCTCACATGCTGATATCATGCTGCTATTTTTATCCCCATTCGATGGACAAGAACAAATCCGCATACAAGTGGTGGAGGGCGAAGAGGAAGCTAGCCCTCAGCCACTCACGTCCTCACTGATGCAGTCAGGACCCCGGACATGAGGATATTCCCAATGCAGACAGGGCTGTGCAGGAAAAGTCTGTACGATGTGACTGCCCCAGGGTCCAAGAGAGGTTGATGTGAAGGGTGAGTCCTCGGTGGGATCGAGAGGTCCCGCCTCTAACTGGAAATAAATCATCATACATGATACCTGCAGGTGTACATTCTCCCCAGGGCACTGGACTGGAGCCCCCTTCCCAGAGCCTCAGACTGCATTCAGGTCTTGAGTCCAAGCCATTCAGTTCTATGGTAGCCATGCTCCAAAGAACGGGACTCGATTATCAGTGGTTCTCAAATGGGGACCATTCTGCGAATCCCTTTCCTCCAAGAAAGAGTTGGCAGGTCTGGAGACATTTTTGGTTGTCACAGCTGGGGAAGGGAGAATGCACTGACCTCCATTGTGCAGGGGGCAGAATTGATCCTCAATATTCTACAATGCACAGGACAGACCCCGTGACAGATTGATCCAGCCCCAAATGTCAATAAAGCCAACACCAAAAAATTGCTTTAGCATAGAGATTCTGACTATATTCTTCCTATCTACCTATCCATCCACCCATCCATCTATTTTTACATGTATCATCTATGTATCAATCATTTATGTATGTACCTATCCATCTAGCATCTAGCATCTCTAACCATCCATCCATCCATTCATCCATATGTCCATCTATATTTGTTATCTACCGTCTCTCTCTCTCTCTCTCTACCTACCTACCTATCCATCCATCCATCCATCCATCCATCCATCCATTCATCCATATTTTCCTATCATCTATGAATGAATGTATCTATCATCTCCATCCATCAATCCATCCATCCATCTATTATGTATCATCTATCATCTCCATCCATCCATCAATCCATCTACCCATATGTGCATCTTGATAGATCGATCGATCTATCTATCTATCTATCTATCTATCTATCTATCTATCTATCTATCTATCTATCATGTATCTACTCTCTATCTATCTCATACTGGTTCTCGAGGGGGAGAAATTTTGCCCTCCTGAGGACATTTGCCAATATCTGGAGACATTTTTTTTGTCTGTCATGTCTTGGAGGGAGGACGTGCTCCTCGTAAGTGGTGGGTGGGAACCAGAGACACTGCTCCACATCCTACAGTCCACAGGATCCCCCGCATTAGAGAGTCATCCAGCCCCAAATGTCAGTAGTGCTGATGTTGAGAAACATTGGTTTACAAATATTAACATGTATAAAATATTCATATTTTCCAAACATGTTCTGTGGATATTACTGAATCCAGAAATATGTTTTACAAAGAAAACTATGTATGATTTGCCGTATCTATGGATCCAGGTTTTGGTCAGCAACGGAAATGTGTTAACCTTCCCCAGGATTCCTCTGTAGATAGACATCTGTAATACACTCTGATCATGAGGATAGCTAATCTGTAAAAGGCACTTTGAAAGCAACAGAAATTTGAGGTCAGTGTTCGCCTCTGATCCTCAAAGCCACTCTATGGGTTTACAGATGGAGACACTGAGGCATGTGACTTGGCCCCATTCCTACATGAATGAGTGGAAAAGCAAGGCTCAGATCGGGCTCTCCTCACCACAACTCAGAGCAGACTATAGGTGTCAGGAGCCAGGAGGACATGTCCTGAAATGAAAGTGTGCAGGTGTCCAGGATTCTGGGACACCTGTCCCTTCCAGGAAGCAACCAAGGAAGGAGGAAGGGAAAAGAAGTGACAGGAGAGGTTTCAGGAAATCCTCCTCCACCCGACATGTGTTGCTCTCAACACATCCCACTGAAAATAGGTGTTCATGGCCTTCTGGAAGGTTCTCCATTATGAGGGACCAACAACCACCAGGATGCATCCTAACCCTACATGTGTTCCCTCTCACAGTATCCCACTAACATGCCCTAACCCTTCATCTTTCATGAAGGTGCTATGTCATCCTCTATGCTGGAACATTCTACCATCTCAACTGCCCGTCCCTTTGCGGTCTGGCCCATTGAGACCCATGGTCTGGCCAGTTGGGACCAAGGTTCACCACTTCTGGAACATCCCACCACCTGAACTGTGTGTTCCTTCGTGACATAGCCAGTTGAGACCATGTTCTCCCCTTCCGGAACATTCTACCATCTGAACTGCCTGTCCACTCTTAGCCTGGCCTGTTGGGACCAAGTTCCATTCTTGAGGTCATGACGACGAGAATATGAGTGTGCTATGAAGCAGTTCATAGATATGGTGCCTCCTGTGTGCAGAGGAGTGGGGATGTCTTACAGGGGAGATCGAAGGTGCCTTGTTCTAATGCCAGTCCCACATTCACCACCCAGGGGATTGTGAATTCCCTGACTTATCAACACCTCCGTTTCTCATCTATGACATAAAGGTAATAAAAATGTCTGCCTCCAAGAGTCACTGTGGCGTGAACCTTCTCAGGCTCTAAGTCACCAGTATGTAGAAAGTTCTCAGAACTTAGCTTACTGTTTTTCTGCACATTTTAGCTTACCGTTTTTAACTAAGTTATTTAAAGGGGAAAGAATCGAACTGTCTATCCATGGATGAACCAACGTGATCCATCCATGCAATGGAATATCATACGGCCATAAAAAGGAAGGACACTCAACACAGGCTACGGTGTAGATGAACGTGGAAAATCATGTTAAGTGAAAACTCCAGTCACAAAAGGCAACAAGCTGTGTAACTGCATTGATATGAAATGTCCAGAACAGGCAATACATTTTTAAGGTTCATCCACAGTGTAGTGTACAGTGGTTCTTTGTGCCTTTTTGTGGTTGAGTTGAGAATACCATCACATGTGGATGGACCACATTGGGTTCACCCACTGCTCTGGTGACGGGCACTCGGGATATCGTGTATCCTGCTGCCACAAAAGTGTGTGCGCATGTGTCTTTGTTTGGACACCTGTTTTCAGCTGTCCTCTGCAGATGTCAAGGATGGGAGATGCTTCCCATAGGGTCCCTCGTGCGTCCAACATTTTTGTTAAACTCCTACCTTGATACATCCATGCATCTGTTTAACTGGTGGAGGAACCAGTA
>JAQQSY010002255.1:0-13804 GCA_028646535.1 Procyon lotor
TTACCCTTCTTGAGGGGTTCCTGGCTGACTTAGTTGGAAGAGCATTCGACTCTTGATCTCAGGGTTGTGAGTTCGAGCCCCAAGTTGGGTGTAGAGATTAGTTAAAAAAAATAAAGTGCTACCCTTGAAAACATTAGTTTCTGGAACTACTCCTTAGGAAAAGACATTGTCTGTTTAAAAGAATACAAGAAATACATTATGGTCTATATCCCTGTCCTCTTGAGGATTCACTGTGCATATCTCCAGTATATACTAAGACTCTGAGAAGTCCTACATTTAAAAAAACTGTTTAGCTTTGGGGGCACCTGGGTGGCTCAGTCGTTAAGCATCTGCCTTTGACTCAGGTCATGATCCCAGAGTCCTGGGATCGAGCCCCACATCGGGCTCCTTGCTCTGCAGGAAGCCTGCTTCTCCCTCTCTCACTCCCCTCCTTGTGATCCCTCTCTCGCTGTGTTGTCTCTCTCTATCAAATGAATAAATAAAATCTTTTGAAAAAAAAACCTGTTTAGCTTTAATCCTATACTTATCAAACTTATTTGATCATGAAACCAATTTCTCTTGGAAAATGCACTGGTATCTCGTATCACGCTAAAGACTCATTTTGAGAAACAATGCCTGAATCCATTCCATTCATCTTCCAGAAAGAACAGTATTGGTATAGTTGATTCTGAAACATCATTTACTATCTATGCACTGTCATGGATGTTTGTGTCCCCTAAAATCTGTACGTTGAAGACCCAAGCCCCAGTGCGATGATACAAGGAGGTGGGGCCTTTGGGAGGTACTTAGGTTTAGATGGGGTCATGAGGGTGGAGCCCCCATGATGGGAGTCGTGCCCAAGAAGAAGAGACATCAGAGCCTCTGATGAGATGTGATGAGAAGAGATGAGAAGTGATCATCTGCTAGCCAGGACGAGGACCCTCACAAAGAACCAAATCTTCTAGCGCCTCCATCTTGGACTTTCAAGCCTCCAGAAGTAGAAAAATGAACGTCTGTCGTTTAAGCCACCCAGTCAGCCGGGTTTTGTTATAGCAGCCTGAGCTGACTAATACACGCACACTGTCAACATTTCAGAGGCAAGAGAGGAAAACCGATGCTTCGGGAATCTCATCTCCAGTCATGCGATCACTCTTGTGAGACTTCAACCTGCCTTCCTACCAGCCGCAAGCATCTCTTCCTCCGGAGAGTCTGCTGAACCATGGAACTCGGTTCCAAAATGGAGATCTCTTCTCCCTCCTTTGCTCCAATTCCTGCTTTCCTACCTGCTCAGTTCCACCCAGTCATTTCCAACAGTCTGTTCTGCTGTGTCTTCATTCTGCCACAATCGCTTTTATGAACCAAGGGAGTCTTTTCTTTCCTGCCTTTCTTGTGTTCATTTGACCAACTTTTGATGGAGCGATTGAGATTGTCCCCCTACTGGCTTCCCTGCTTCTAAAACCTCCCAACCAGTTCATATTTCTCTCTGCCACAGAATGATTTTCCTCAGGTACAGCCCTACCTGTCCCTTCCCTGCTCAAAAAACTTCAGTGGCTCTCCACTGCTTATCGAATACTACTAAACACCGTAGCAGGAAATCCAAAGGTAATCGATTTGCGTTGTCCACTTGTGCAAAAATGACATTAAATTTCTTCTCTACCTAAACCCAAATCCATGCCCAAAGCCTCTAACTTTCCGCACGTTAAACAGGTAGGTCTTCACCTCCTAGAAAATTGGATCCAAGTGCCTACTTTTCAGCTCGCCACTTTTCCCAGGGAGCTTTTCACCATCTAACCCGCCTGCTTAATATCATTTATTTGTCTCAGGCATTTCTGGAGTTTTATTTTATCATTTACACTCTCTGTTTTACATCTTTAGTCCTTATCCTCTGCCTTCGAGCTTGCCCAAGTTTCTCCTATCCTCAAAATAAATAAATAAAGCTGCTGACCCAGATGCATGCATAAGACATCGGGCCATCTCTGTTCTGACCTTCACCATCATGCTTTTGAGCCTCACAACCACTGATTCCACCTCCCTATCCTCTGCCCTCAGCTTCATTTAGGTAAAATATGCATGTAATAATTACATCCGTCTTTAAGTGTACAATCCAATGAGTGAGTGAGAGAATATAGAGGAAGCCCCTGAGAACCTTACCCAGCCCCCAGGAAGAATGTGACAAGTGTGGGCTCTCATTGCTTTAACCACGTGAATGACTGCTAGGTCTTTATCAAGAGCTTAGGGCACCTCACCTAGTATTTGAGGCTCTAATTCTCCTTTATGAACTGCCTGGTTGACTCTCGGTACCTTCAACATATATGTCCCAAACCAGCATCTTTGTATTCATTAAGACTCTTTCGGTTCACTGGCTCAAGGGGGAAATAAAAAGGGAAAATTTAAGTCTGGAGATAGATTTCCAGCAAATGATCCAATGGTACGATTAGGAATCTCTCTCTGCCATCTCCGCCACCTTCTTTGTCTCTTCCCATCTCCCTCTCCTGGCTCTGCTATCCTCTGTCTTGATTTCTTTCTCTGAAAGTTCTTCTATCCCAGTGACAATATTACTATAAGAAGCTCCCCTGTTCTATCAGCTTCGTACCTCAATAAAATGGGAGTTTCCATACCCCCTTACTTTCATCAAACGTCTCAGGGCTGCCTTTCGTTGGCCAGGCTTTGATCGTGTGTCCATCCCTGATTCAACAGTGGTGATGCCAAAGCACCACAGGGAGGTCGTCGAAGAAGACTTAGCTCCCCATTAATCCTCATCATCTTCCCATTTTTGATGATCTCTTGATCTGACAAATCGCTGTGCAAACACAGCTTAAAATTCCACCATCCCTCCAGCGTGTTAGCATTCACAAGCAATACTATAGGAAGATTACGGACTCAGCCCTCATCGCCTGGGAGACGCAATGTTCTGATTAGTTAGACCTGGGTTGCATGACCTGGGTTAGACCTGGTTGCATGTCCTCCCATTGAACCCAAGAGAGTGCTGGTTGCACCTGGCGCCACATGAATTGAGAATGTGGGAAGGGGTGTGTGTTGAGAGAAAAACTGAAACACAGTGGCCAGAGGCAGGTGAGATGGATGCTGGGAAGGCGAAATCAACGGACGCCTGTCTTAATCACCTTCCTTCCCAAATCCGTTCTTTTTCCCATGTTCCCTCCTTCACCAAAGGTGACCATTTGGGATGAAATCTGCAGGTCACCTCTGGCACCTCCCTCCACCGTGCCCCAAACATCAAGTCCTTCTGACTCTCCAGATTCACCTCCCAGAACATGTCCTCTGGTTTCTTCTTTCTTGTGGCTGTTGATGTGGTCGTCTCTGCACCTAATCCCTTCCCACGGCCTCGCTGCGGGCTGATGCCACAAAGCTGAAAAGCCAGCTCAAACATGCCACCTCCATGAAGCTCCCAGTCTGGAGAGAGATTAGTCACCAAACAGAGGTAGTTCTGGGTCTCACTTCTTTTGGGGAGCTGCTTTCACAAATAAATGTGTCGACGTATCTCTGACCCAAGACCTTTGGAGCTTAGGAAGCCTTGGAAACAGGTACGGGCTAAACACTGGCCTTTACCCCCCTCCCCTCTCTGTCCTCTAGCCCGGCTTTCTCTTCCCTTCCCACAAAGCAAGCACCTGGCCAATGTCTACAAAACTGCCCACACGGAGAAACCCATTCATCCAGAACTGGGCCTTAGAGAGTGTTTTTAAACTATCACATCTCTGCCCCACTTTGTGAAACTTCACTGGAGTTTATGAAAGAACTATTCGATTTTGTTTTCTCTCCCCTTTCTGGCTTCAATTTGGATTTAGTGGGTCTCCATCCCATTAGCTTGAGGAGGCCCTCTGTCGAGGCACTTAAATGTCGACCTATCAATTATCCCAGCTGAGCAGTGACTGGAGGATCAGCCTCTGCGTACATTGGGGACAAAACTGTGACATAGGACCCTGGTTAGCTAGGGTAATTTTAGCTGGAATAGGGATCAAGTCGGTTTGGAAATCTGGTTTATTCTCTTTGTTTTTCTCTTGAACATACTTGTCTCTCTCTTTTCATTTTTAGTACAACACTACTTCCTGATTTTCTACATTAAGTATTCAGTGATGGAAAGACAACAGCTGTATAAAACACACACACACACACACACACACACACACACACACACACACACACACACAGATTTTAAAAGCCAGCCCAAACCAGTCTAACTTCCGCACGGTTGCCAAATCAGAGAGGAGCCTTCAAAATAACTTCTGGGTTGGGACCCTGGCCTGTGTGTGCTGACAGTTACGCATTCCAACTTGTCATTTGTCCCTGACTTGCTTTCCCAAATGCTGCTATTGAGTTATGCCCACTTATCACCTGCTTAGTATGTGACACTTTATCCTCCAAGACAAATGTCATATTAGAAAAGGCTCCCAGTGACTAAGGGCAGTACAGGATTGCAACACAGAAAGTTTGGGCTTTTTTCTCCTAATCCCCTTTCCAAGTGTGCTTTCCAGATCTTCCCTGTTGTTGGCATTGGTGGGATTTTTATTGTATGCGGGCGTGTTGTATTTAGGTTACAAAGACAAAGCCTCAGATGAATGGGTCCTGATTGGTAGGACAAAATGCCCTTGAAACTTCCAAACCCTGACAGTACATTTGATCAAAAGAAGTGACAGTGATTAAAAACAAATGTTCCTACATGTCAGGGAGCTACCAAGTATGAGGTCCTCGGATTTTCAGGGCCCTTCTATAGATTTCTCACCATCATAATATTTTTTTAATTACACGAACTCCATGCGTTTGAAAGTGAGACGTTGACAGCTTCGGTTGGGGACAGAAATAGACGGCAAGCCCTGGGATGCCTTAACGGGCAGACTCTGTAGCTATAAACTGCTTCTGCTAATGAATTTCAGGGCTGGGTGACAGCCCGTGTGCTATCTCACGCCTCACAGACCTCTGAGAACCCGTTTTTCCAGAGGGAAGACTTGGTAAAAAAAAAAAAAAAATCTCAAAAGTCCCGTTCCTGTTCAAAGAACCCTGGCTTTGGTCCTCCAGATAAAAAGAGAGCCTATCGATTGGGGCTGAGTCAATATTCCCATTCAAATCCGATGCTGCTACTACCACCACCACCAAATGAACCCATTGAGCATGAGGTTCTTTGACAATGTTTTAAAATATTATTTATTTGAGAGAAAGAGAGAGACAGCAGAGGCAGAGGGAGAAGCAGACTCCCTGCTGAGTAAGGAGCCCGATGCGGGGCTCGATCCCAGGACCCTGGGGTCATGACCAGAGCCAAAGGCAGAGGCTTAACGGACTGAGCCACACAGGTGCCCTGTTCTTTGCCAATTCTATTTTCTAAAGATGTAACTTGCTCTTTTCTGCTGGGAGAGGGTGTGGACACGGGGCAGTGTCATGAATTTGCGAAAACAAATCAAATCTGTGGACAGAAATTGTGTCATGGCAATTTTAAAAAACAACCCCAGACCTGTTACCCTCCTGCTTGGAATGCTTCAAAGACTCTCCACATATTTCCCTTTAAAGTCCACATTTTGGGGCGCTTGTGTGGCTCAGTTGGTTAAGCACCCATCTCTTGATTTCAGCTCAGGTTATGATCTCAGGGTCCTGAGATTGAGCCTTGTGTCGCACTCAGCAAGGAGTCTGCTTGTCCCTCTCCCTCTACTCCTCCCCCCACTCATTGTCTCTCTCTCTCTGTCTCAAATAAATAGATAAAATCATTCAAGAAATAGAATAAAGTCCAAATCTCATTGCTTTGCTTCCCAGGCCCTTTGCAATCTGACCTCTACCCACCTGGGCAGCCTTTGCCCAGGCCTCACCCCACACAATCCCTCTGGTCCTGAGGGTCGCAACCAATGGTGATTGCACTCTCCGTGCCCGGGCACCCGCTGTTCCCTGTGCAGGCAGAGCCGTCCTTCCCTTCCTCCTCCGCCTGGTCTTCTGCTGCTTGTCCTTTCAGGTTCGCACCCGCCCCTGATGCCCCCCATGCCTTCCTCTCCCCCAGCTCACTCACACACCTCAAGCCCTTCTGGAGAAGCCCATTCAGGTGCTCTTCCAGGGACATGCTCCGCACTGTTTTTGCCACTTGCATTACACTTGGAAAAGAGCGTGAATCGGTCACGACTGGAACTGCACAAACTGGCCGCTGATAAAAACGACCCCCATTTGTGTGACTTCACTGAGACGCATTACCTGAATGAGCAGGTGAAATCCATCAAAATCCATCATTGGGTGACCACGTAACCAACCTGCACAAGATGGGGGCTCCTGAATCTGGCATGGCAGAATATCTCTTTGACAAGCACACCTTGGGAAACGGTGATAGTGAGAGCTAAGCCTTAGGCCGTCTTCCCAGAGCCACCAGGGTGACTTCCTTGGTCCCCGAGGCCATGCATGCAAGTTGAGGTTACCTTTACCTTTCCTATAAGTTGTACCAAAACATCTACTTAACTTCTTTCATTTGTAGCATTCCTTCAAATAAAGTAATTTGGTACCCCCCCCCAAAATTAGGCTATTGCTGATCACAGCAATACAGATCATAGCAATAGCCTTATTTGTCTGTTTCCCCCATGAAACAGAGACTCACCAGTCCTGTGTATATCTCCAGCTCCTTCCTGGTTCTGTCCTTTACTCCGATACGTACCCAATAATTTTTACTGAATGAAAGAATAATCGAATTGCTCATTCTGTTTCTGGAACACGGAGTATCCTGGAATGCCCAGTGCCTTTCCGGTCAATAAGACCTACGTTGAAGAAAAAATAGATGACCCAGGGCTCTTGAAAGGACTTGATCATACACAGAGAAGAATGGGTCAGCCAAGGAGATTGGGTGACCAAGACATAACCATGACCTAGACAGCATCCAGGGCACGTTCCCATGCTTTGTCTCATGTGATCCTCCAACAACTTTCCAGAGTAGGTCTTATTTTCTTTGCTGCTTCAGATGAATAAGCTGCGCAAAACCCACGCACCAGGAAGTAGTAGAGCTGGGATTCCTTTCCAGATCTTTATGATGCTAAAATCCCTTATTTCCACACAGCAAGGACACATAACTCCTTTTTCTTTCTCTGGGAGGATCTGGATGAGGAGAACATTTCCTGGTCGCTGTCTTTTGAAAGAAAGAAAGAAATGCAAATTTTTGAGACCTGCAGGAGCCTAGGTCTGTCTGGGGTTGGAGCACAAGGTTGGACACCCTCTGATCCCTGAGTTTCCTCACAAAGTTCTGACTCAGAGAAACAAGCAGACCTGGAGCCATAGGGATGAAAGGCAGAGAGCACAGGGAATAGAGCTGATGGTATAATAGCCTTGTAGGTGACAGACGCTAGCTACACCTGTGGGGACCCCAACATCACGTGAAGACTCATCCAATCACTGCATTGTCCGCCCAAAACGGATGTGACATCGTGTGTCAACTGAACTTCAATTTAAAAAAAAAAGGGCAGCAGTGGGCATGGTGGGCAGAACAATCAAGGACAGACTGGAACAAGCCTTTCTCATTTTGTTTACGACTCTACAAACTCATGTCCTTGTTTTTGGAAGGACATGCGGTCACTGTACTGACATTTTATATCTGGATGTTATTTAATACAAACACATCTGTGCCTCCATTTTGGAGGCATTATACGCGCCTTTACTGAGTGCCCGGGGACAGTGAAGAGCCACTGATGTGACCGGGGGACTGTGGAGGTTTACGGCACGACCAGCCCAGACTGTCGCTCTCAGGCCGGGCTAGAACCGCCCTCTCTCCCCAGGGCAGTCCACTCCAGGCCTCTGGAGTTTGTGAACCAGCTGCACCTCGGCAAGCCCTGGCCTGGATTGACTTGGCAGGAGATTATTCTAAGGCTTCTCTGACTCATAACTTTGGGGCTAACGCTGAGCACCAAGCCCCGGCCCTGCCCTCTTTTGCTTTTTCTCTGTGCTGATTCACCCTGGGTTGGGATTTTATTGCCAGCAGTCAGATTGTGCATGGGTGGGTTTTAAAGACGACAAGAGGCCAAGTCTAGGGCTTCTGCTAGCTTTGTCATTCACTGTTTCATTTTTCTTAATTAAAAAGGGGAAGGAAGGAAAGAAGGGGGGAGAGGGAGTGGGGAGGAGGAAAGAAAAAAAGAAAAGAAAGAAATGTCCCCCTCCCAGCCCAAGCTGGAACCTCTTCTCTTCCACCCTGTGTATTTCTTTTCTTTTCTTTTTTTTTAAAGATTTTATTTATTCATTTGTCAGAGAGAGAGAGAGAATGAGCACACACAAGTAGGCAGAGAGGTAGGCAGAGGGAGAGGGAGAAGCAGGCTCCCTGCTGGGCAGCAAGCCCGATGCCGGGCTCCATCCCAGGACCCTGAGATCATGACCTGAGCCAAAGGCAGACGCTTAACCGACTGACCCACCCAGGTGCCCCCACCCTGTGTATTTCTTCCCAGGCCCCGGAGAGCTTTGTCCTGGATCTAGTTCAAAAGAGAGGAAGCCAAACATAGTAAAAAAAGATACATAGAATTTGGAGTTGGCACATCTGAGTAATCGTGTGACAGCTAGCAAGTTGATTAACCTCTTTGAACCTTTCCTCATCTGTGGACGAATTGTAACAATATTTACCTTGTAGCATTGTCCCAATGGTTAGGAATATTGTAAACAGTGTGCTTGGCACATTAGAAAGCATTTCTTAAATGGCAAATAAAATTGTTATAGCTAGTTTTATTAAGAGACCCTTTGAAGCAGTAAGAAGATGGCTTTTGCAGAGCAGACGAATTTAACAAGGTTAAATTTAACAAGGTTTAATTTCAGCCCTCCTAGGGTGTGGCAGGTTGTATGCTCCCCTCCAGTGGGCTTGGGGTGTGTCTAGTGTCACGGTGGTTGGGTCTCAGAGACTGACTCAAGCTGAGAATACCCAAAGCAGGGGAGCCTGGGTGGCTCGGTGGGTTAAAGCCTCCGCCTTTGGTTTAGGTCATGATCCCAGAGTCCTGGGATCAAGCTCTGCATCGGGCTCTCTGCTCAGCGGGGAGCCTGCTTCCCCCTCTCTCTGGGGCTGCCTCTCTGCTTACTTGTGATCTCTCTCTCTCTGTCAAATAAATAAATAAAAATCTTTAAAGAATACCCAAAGCAGTCAGTATAGGAGCAAATTAGACAATCCATGAGAGTCAGGTCCTGGGGGAAAACTGTAGAAATTGGGGATAAAGAGATCTGCTGGGCTCAGTGGCCAGCAGCTCTTCCATTTACTATTAGAATCATCTCGGGGCACCTGGGTGGCTCAGTGGGTTAAAGCCTCTGCCTTCGGCTCAGGTCATGATCTCAGGGTCCTGGGATCAAGCTCTGCATCGGGCTCTCTGCTCAGCGGGGAGCCTGCTTCCCCCCCCTCTCTCTGCCTGCCTCTCTACCTACTTGTGATCTCTCTCTCTCTGTCAAATAAATAAATAAAATCTTAAAAAAAAATCATCTTGTGCAAGGTGGCTAAATCAGTATGACTTGGTTCTCTTATCTGTATCTATCTCCGAGGATTGGAGAAGATCACACATGCCAAGTGCCTAGTACCAAGAAAGTGCCTGGAAAACATTATCTCCGCTGCTAACGAGAGACAAATTGAAATTTATCCAGATCCGGTGAAGTAGGGCATGGACTCGGAGGGACACTGCCTCATTCAAGCCCGAGTTCCACTACTGTCTGCCTCCTTTTCTCATCTGTAAAATGGGTCTAACAATAGCTTCCTTATCTGTACTTATCCCATACTTTTGGTATGCGGAATCAATGAATTAATCAACATAAGGCGTTTAGAGCCTTACTTGGTAGATGGCCAAATACTACACCAATATTTGTTAAATAGGTAAGTAGAGGGATCCGTGCTAGGACAGGAATGGAAGACCAACCCAGAAGGGTAGAAAACAAAATGAGCCAGCCCTGGACCCGAAGACGGCGTCAAGAACAAAAGCAGTAATGAAGCAAGAGCTTCTAAAACAATTGCCCTAAACAAAGCTGAAATATTTATATGCAAGGTGCTTTTTTTTTTTCTCTTTAATTGGCTGCCGGCCATGAAGCGCGAGGCTGTGTCAGCCTGGAGTTAGAGCCCAGGATCTGGGTGGACAGGATTCTTCCCAGCCAGCGATTCCAGAAGAATGCCACGGTATCATTGGAACAGCAGGTCCTGTTCCTTAGCCTCCCAGACCTGGCGCCGGAGAAGAAGGGCTCCACCCCTTTTCTGGGAGGATGGGCTTGTCAGGGGGAGCCCACTCCTCCAAGAAGGGCCGTGGCTACAGAAAGGCACGGGACTACTTCCCAGGTCAACTTACTGAGTCGATGGGAAACCGTGGCCACTCCTGCTTCTTCTGCTGTCTGACTTCGGTGCACACGCAGGACGTAAAATCCTCAAATTCCAGTGTTAGAGCTAACTGTGCAAATTCCTGACAGGCAAATTGAGGCCCGTTATCTGTAATTACTGTCGCCCAAATTCCGTGCCAGAGAGCCCCTGCTCTCCGGCTCTCAGTGACGGCAGCTGCTGCTCCTGTGCCTCATGCACCCAGGGGAAGCCGCAAGAAGGGAGAGCCTCGCGGGGGACCCCTGGCAGCCGCCGGAGGGAAACCCAAGTGCCCTCTGCTTGCAACCTTCGGGAGGCTCCTACTGCTCTCAGGATAAACTCTTCAGTTAGGCTTGTCCCCATCTCGTCCGGCTCCACCTTCAACTTGCTCTCCCCTTCTTCACTGAAGCCACGTTGAATTAATCATTTCCCACAAACTACCTGATCCCTGATGCCATTTTCTTGCCCTTCGTGAGGGTGCTTTCCCAGGTGGGATTTAGTCCTTCTGCCTGAGATTACCTCCATCACTAGCTCCGCGGCATCCTTAAACACTTAGGTCTGCCTTCTCCCCTTCTCTGAGAAGCCTTCTATGGCTTCTTCAGCCTGGATTTTATTCCTTTTCTCTGGGCTCACAGAACACAGCATGTCCCTCTATGTTTGATTTGTTTCTTTTCTCCGCTAGATTTGAGCTCCCTGAGGGCAGGGGCACATCTTACTACATTACCCTGGAACCCAGCACAATATCCAGCATTAGGAGGCATCCTTCCAATGAACACTGGCTGCACGAACAAGTGACAGCTTCCTTGCTTTAGCACTAATGAGATTGTTCTTCCATTTGGTTAGATCAAAAGATCCCGCTCTTATGATTACTGCTCAAACCTACTTCAAAACCAACCCGTGGAAAACCCAAGAAGGGCATTTCATTAGTGTTCTGAGCATAAGTTCAACTCACCATGTGTCCTTCTATCTCTAATGCTGTTTAATCTGAGAGGGTCGGGTTCCCTAGGTATATAATAGGGTATAAAGACTTAATTAACCTTATTGCTTCTGTCTCATCATAGAGGACCACTGAGGCCTTATTTAAATATAATTTGGTGTTAGTCTGTTTGCAGTTATTAACAAAGCTTTTTATTTGATTTCTATTCAAAGCATTGTTTGAAATTAACTTCTAAGAAATATCTATTTGAAGCAGAATTACAGAAACATCATTTATCCAAATGACTAGATTCGCCTTCACTGCAGAACCCTTTCCTAGTCCAGTCGCCTCTCTTGTGATAACATTGTGGCAACTTAAAATATTTTTGGGTCTCTCCTTTTCCTTTTTTGCCTTCAGAGATACTTGATGATTCTTGTTTGAAAAGTGGTCTTGTTACCTTGGAATCCAAAATAACAATAACAAACAGTATTGTCCAGTGAAATGTCCACCTTATTTATTTAAAAGATTTTATTTATTTAAAAGATTTTATTTATTTATTTGAGAGAGAGAGAGAGAGAGAGCATGAGCACAAGTGGGGGAAGGGACAGAGGGAGAAGCAGCCTCCCCACTGAGCAGGGAGCCCGATGCGGGACTCCATCCCAGGACTCTGAGATCATGACCTGAGAGCCAAAGTCAGACGCTTAACTGACTGCACCACCCAGAAGTCCCAATGTCCACCTTATTTAACCTCTGTAAATAGTGTAGGGTTTTCCAAAGCTCGGCTATGCATACTATTAGTGAGAAGTCGGATATGTTAGGTAGTACTCATACATCTTAAAAATAAAAAAATTAATAAATGGGGCGCCTGGGTGGCTCAGTCGTTAAGCGTCTGCCTTCGGCCCAGGTCAGATCCCAGGGTCCTGGGATCGAGCCCCGCATCGGGCTCCCTGCTCCGCGGGAAGCCTGCTTCTCCCGCTACCATTCCCTCTGCTTGTGCTCCCTCTCTCTCTGTGTCTTTCGCTGTCAAATAAATAAAATCTTTAAAAAAAAATTAATAAATACTTCATTATTTTAATGTGTATTAACTAGTTAAGTATATGTACTATATGTGTACATTATATATATACATACATACACACACATATATATGACAAGCACATCAAACCCACAATTTCATGGATTTTGCTTAAGGAAAAGTTAAGCTTAGAATACAGTGAGTTCCTTTGCTAGAAAACATTAAACGGAAGTGCATGTTATGAGGGTAAGATGAAAATTGTGAAGGGAGCACATAAATGAGTGAAATGTGAGAGGCACTCACGGAACGAAAGGAGCAGAGCCTGTTAGGTGCCGATTATTTTACTTATTAGCTGGGAAACTGTGGGCAAAGCACTTAACCTTTCTGAGTCAGGCTTCCTCATTCCTACAGTGAAGAGAGTGAGTTGTAGCAGTGGGTAGAGATAGATTCATGAGGTGTCTAGCACAGGACCTAAAAAGTTCCAGAGTCAGCACTGGTTTGTTTTGTTTTGTTTTGAAATCATATCCACTCTTGGGGCACCTGGCCAGCTCAGCTGGTGGAGCAGGCGATTCTTAATCTCAAGGTTGTGAGCTCAAGCCCCATGTTGTATGTAGAGATTGCTTAAAAATAAAATCATTAAAAAAAAAAAAATCACACCCACTCTCATAGGACAAAGATAGGACTCTATTTTAAAGAAGTTGCCAGCAGCTCAAAAGGGAAGACCAGAAGAGAAGTTTCATTAAATGTGAGGAGCAGAGGTTGGCTGCCCAGCCCATAGCTTCTTAGTGATTGCCTTGAAGGCTCAAGTATTCACTTGAACTTGCACATGCTCGTTACGCCCCCAATCACGGAATACAGGAGACAAGGAGTTGCACCTTCTATATATTGAAGCTGTCCTTGGACTCCAGGACTTTCTAAACCCTTAGACGTTAAGCCAATGGGAGTGTTCCTTTGCTGATACTTGTAGCGTTCTCCACCCACTCTTTTTCTTTGGTGGGCTGGAAGCCAAACTCACTAGGACTGTGTAGACCTAGCCCAGGTCTAGAACTCTGTATTACCTTATGAACAACTTGCTCGGCCCCTTCATTTACACCTTCTCTGCTAATAGACGCTTTCCCTGGTCCCCGGGTTGTTTGTCCTCACTTTACTATTTTATTATACAGATTCTCATTTTTTTTAAGATTTTATTTATTTAATTCACAGAGAGAGGGAGATCACAAGCAGGCAGAGAGAGGAGGAAGCAGGCTCCCTGCTGAGCAGAGAGCCTGATGCGGGGCTCGATCCCAGGACCCTGAGATCATGAGTTGAGCCGAAGGCAGGGGCTTTAACCCACTGAGCCACCCAGGCGCCCCTAATTTTTTTTTTAAGTGTGCAGTGAGAAAGGAAGAGTACCTAAGTGTTTTAGTTGGCTTATGTTGTCATAACAAAATATCATTAGTTGGGTGGCTTAAATAACAGACATTTATTTTCTCACAGTTTTGAAGGCTAGAAGTCTGAGATAAGGTGCCAGCCTGGTTAGAATCCTGTTGAGATCTCTTTTCCTGACTTGGAGATGGCTGCCTTCGTGTTATGCCCTCATATGGGAAGAGCAAGAGAGGCTAAGCTCTCTGCTGTCTCTTCCTATAAGGCA
>JAQQSY010002256.1:0-13802 GCA_028646535.1 Procyon lotor
GTGGAGAGGTAGCACGCAGTGGCAGGCCCTGTGAATTCCGGGTGGCGATCAGAAACAATGAATTAGATGCACATATAGCTCTCGGTAGATCTTCAGAAAGGGTGCTGAAGGTAAGAGTAAGGCCAAGAGCGGGGTCCGTAGGGCAACAATGCACGTGCAAATTAAAAGGACGGAAACATACACATGCAACTCCAGGGTGCACTCCAAAGGACAGAGTGGTCACCTTTGGGGGGTTGGGGGCAGGGGTGGGGAGTGTGGCTGGGTGAGGGGCTCTGCAGGGCTGATGCGGGTGTGCCATCGCCGATTTAGGGAGGATGGATACCCTGCCTGAGAAAGGAAGGAAGTAGGGAGGCAGCTAGTCTTGTGGCTAAGTTCAATATGTTGCCATATCCCAGGGCCCTCTCTAGGGGCAGGGAGGGCTGAGCTGCCCAAAGAGAGAGGAGTGAGCAGTGCTCTGCTCCTTCCCCTAATGGGCCCTCCCTGGGCTAGCTGGGCTTTATTAAGTTTCGAATTCATCAAGGTTATGAATGAGATTTCTCCTCCTTCTCTTGGAGCGTGTTGAGATTTTTACTAACGTCCCAGGCAAAAGACTCTCTGTGCTCCATTTCCCTTTCTGGGGGCTCATTCCTTTAAGCAGGTGGGTTAGGCTCTGTTCCCTAGAGAAATTCCAAAGCTAAGAGTGCACCTGTAACCCCGGGCTCGAGGCAGGAGTCTGTCTTGTGAAGGAAATAGCTTGTCCTTGAGCTACCTCCTGCTATCTCGCGGCCCTCCCTCCGGGTGCCCCTCCTTCGGTCCCGCCCCACCCCCACCTCACCATCCCTCAACAAGGTCCCTGCTCAGGCCCCTTTATCTCCTGGGGGTCCTGGGGCAGAGGATCGGGGGGTAGCTCACATGCTTTGCCAGGGGCTGTAGGTAGATTCTCACGTACATGATCACAGCCATGGCTGAAGTTGTGGCTTGCAGGGCTTACGTGTGAAGGTCCACCTGAAGAAAGGGGGCTACGGCAGCACAAAATTGGGGTGTCACGTGCAGGACACTAGAGAGCCTCCTCCAAGCAGCCATGCTCGGGGCGCTTGGAACCCCTGCCCTGACCATCAGTGATGGAAGGACTGAAGAGGAGCTCGTGCACTTGTAACCTTGAGTCCCTCGTGCTGTCACATAAACCCACTTCTGTAGGCTTACAGTGTGAGTGCAGGGACACAGTGTAAGCCCATCTGTGCAGCCAACTCCCTGGCATACAGATGGGAAGCAGGAAGGGGAGACAGTCCTCCTGGTACACACCTGCGGGTGTCGACGGCAGAGAAGACAGGCGCCCTCCCCTGCAACCGTGTGCGCGACAGGCGTACAAGTATGAGGATCCTACCAATACCGACCCTGGCCTCATCGTGTGTGGGGGTGGGGCCGAGGGTCTCCATTTCACAGCCCAGTCCTGGAGCCCGAGAGTGCCAGGGATTGTTTTGGAGGAAAGCAAGTTTGGGAGAGGGATGGACAAAGAGAGGAAAAGACAGGGACAAAGACCTCTTGGCAAAGACAGACGTTATAAAATGGTGAGAACACAGGGTGGACAAGGCGAGGAGGAAGATGAGGAAGAGCAAGGCAGGGAGTGAGGAGTGCCCAGCCGACGCAGCAGAGCAGCACCCTCCCTCGAAACCCTCTTCGGCCGGCTCCCTCCCCTGCCCCTTTCCCTGTCACCCATCCACAGAGCCCGGCCCCATGGTGTGCACCAAGTTCAGTGGGGATGATCCTTCCAGGCTGTGCTGGGCCTTCCTTGCTGCACCCCAAGCTCTGTCTGGTCACTGGAGGCTTGGCCAGCATGAGCAGGCAGAACTCCCCCTCTCGCTCTCTTCCCAAGCTTGAGACCAGCCCAGCAGCCTGGGGAAGCCAGTGTTTGCTCTGGTGCCAGAGTCCTGGGGAAGGGACAGCAAAGGGGTCACAGAGAGACAGCTCTCTCAGCATGGTGTCAGCCTGGGCTTCACACCCCTGGGGTACATAAATCGGGAGGGGACTGGGACAGTAGGCAACGGCTCTCTCCCATCAGCGCCCAGTGAACAGTGGCTAGGCCAGTTTGCCCAACATGGTGGAAGGAGAGAAGCCTTGAACTTGAATGCTGCTGTTGGGCTTTCACCAACACAGCGTCTGAATAACACAAAGTGTGTCTGAGGCCAGCAAGGGTGAGGCTGCCGTGGCGGGGCTAGACTCAGTACCCTGTGGCCCGGCACACACCCAGCTCAACACCTGTGAGCTGCGTCCTGGTAGGGAGGTGCTTTACCGGCCCGGCCTCAGTTACTGCATCTGTAAATTGGGTTTAAGAATCTTTCAGCCTTGTTGCTGTTCAGCAACACGTCCCGGCACGGCTCCCGCTCTCCAGCCAGCATCCTGTCCGGTCTTCCCCACGGCTCATGAGAGGGCATTGAGGCTTCTAGACCCTGCGGAATGCCAGACACAGCCGCAGACCGTCACACAGACAAGCCGAGCCCGTGAAGCTCTCTGCAGCAGCTAGAGCTCCCTAGTGTAGAAGGACCCCGCCGACACACGGGAGGCCCTTAGAATCCTAACGGAGATGCACAGAGCTTCTTATTTTTACATCCATGTGTTCCTAGTTTCCAAACTGGGTGGGAGGGTAAACTGAGGCAGTCAGTGAGGAAGTGACCGACCACTCAGGGTGGGCAAGTCTTACTTTGGAAAACATGGTTTCCCTGCCTGCAGAGGGTCACGGGCAGCCAACCCCAAATTGACAAGGGTTAGGCGCCCAGGAGAGCAGGAACCTCAAAGGGGGTGCCCGGCAGCCTGGAACACATAGGGGGGTCTGATAAGCAGCAGTCACAGCCGTGCCTGTATGGGCCACACGCACCCAGCCCCGAGGTACCTTCTCTCACTCCTTCCTTCTCGCTCGCTCTCTCTGTCTTCATCGCCAACTGCCAATCCGTGTGTCTCAAAATGACATGAGTTAAAACATCTTAAAGAGCTAGGGATTCGTCATGTGGCAACATCGACTCGGAAAGCAGTGCATCTTGGAGGCTGTCACAAACCCAGGGATTTTTTTTATCTCAAAAGTGATGACGGCAGGATCCTTGGTGCTGGTAAGGACCCATATCCTCGTATGTTATGATCTGATGTGTAGACAATATTGTTGGCCGAATCGAATCCACAAAAAGGCGTATTGGCGTCCTAACACCTGGGGACCTGTGAATGTGACCTTATTGGAAATAGGGTCTCTGCAATCAAGCCAAGAAGAGGTTATGAGGGTGAGCCCTCATCCGATGTGACTGGTGTCCTTACAGAAGGGGAGGAGCTGGCGAGGCAGAGGGAAGCTGGCCACGTGAAGACGTGAAGACGGAGGCGGGGTTCGGATGCACCACAAACCAGAGAGCAGCTGGGGCAGCCGGAAGCTGCAAGACACAGGCGGGATCCTTCCCTAGGAGTTTCAGAGGGAGCATGACCCTGCCAACACCTTAATTTCAGACTTCTGGCCTCCAGAATGGCAAGAGAATAAATTAGTGTTGTTTCCGACCACCCCATTTGCGGTATTTGGTCACAGCAGCCCCACGAAAGAAGTGTAATATTTAAGTGCAGACAGCTGGGGCTGGGAGGAAGGCGGGCGCTCTGGTTAAGGGGACCCTGGAGTCTCTTCTCTTCTCCCCAGGATGTCCTCTATTTTCTGTCCCTTCAGCTCTTTAGCCAGTGGATCCATTCATCATTAACCCACAAGGGTTGGTGCACTCGGCTTTGTGCTGGAGGCTGAGAAAGACACAGCAGCATCAGACTGGAGTCCTTTTCACTACCCGGGCTCCAGCAGGTGCTTGGGGGGTGGGGTGGTAAAGGGTGGGACTCCAGGGCACCCGACTGCATGACCTTGAGCATCGGACTAACCCATCCGAACCTGCTTCCTCCCCTGTACAACAGGGACGGACCTCGCCTACGTCACAGGGTCCTTTTGAGAATTAAATTAGACTATAAGCCAAGTGATTAGCCCAGGCAATCGATCAGTGCTAATTATTATCATGGCTATTGTCACTGGTATCGGGGAGTGACATGACAGAACTCGGGGTAATACAGGGTAAAGTGTGACGCGTGCTGGCTCAGAGCTGGGAATGAAGCATTCTGAGAAGACAGAAAGATGGACTATCTCTCTACTCAGGAACCAGGGAAGGCTGTTGCAAAGCGTTAGCTTGTAAGCAGAGCCTGGAAGCGAGAGCGATTTCACCAATGAGGAAGGGCGACAGTGAGTGTGAGCATGTCCATGGCGTGTGCTGGATGGGGAGGGATTAAGGACTGCGTCCCAGAGAAAATAGCGTTGGTGGACGCAAAGGATCTGACAGGCGCAGCAAACGGTGCGGACCGGGGGTGGGCAGCATCCTATGTATGAGGACAAGTGGACCGTCTGGACCGGAGTGAGTGGCTCTCGAGTCAGGGGAAGGAGTCAGGTCTGGATTTGGAAGACAGGGGCCCCTGTGGAACTTAGAATAATACCAGTGGCCTCCAAAATCTGGAGGAAGTCAGATTGGACCAGGAAGACCCGCAAGGGCTCAGCAATCTACTCCAGGGACAAGGAGGGTCTGAGCCAGGATGGGGAGCAGGAGGAGCAGATTTGACAATCGTGGATTGAACTGGATGGGGTCACAGGGAAAGACGTTTAACACGATTCCTTGCTTTCTTGCCAGAATTACCTGAAAGGACCGAAACGGGGGCACACATAGGCCCGTGGGAGGTGGTGGCCAGTAAAAGCCTGCTGAATGAATTCGATGCCATTGATGGGGAGGGGGCCAAAGGAGAAGCCGCTGGTTTGGAGGCGGTTCAGTTAAGCTTAGGATACCCTGAGGCAACCACGTGGAACTGTCTAGAGGGCTGCTGGACAAGCAAAGGGGACTGGGGGGAGCAGTGCGGAGGTGTAAACCTGGCGACCAACGGCAGCCAAGGGAAAACAAAGCCAGTTTTGTAATCCAGAGACACCCAGATCTGTGAGCTCCAGGAGATTGGTCACAATAACCCTGGAGACAGCAGCAGATGCCTGGTGGGGAGACAGCGGAGAGATGCATCCGGGTAAGTCAGTGATCCTCAGCAGCCTTCCAAGCAGGATGGGCACATGCATTTTCCCACTAAGGGACCAAGAGGGAAAGGCCTCCCGCGCCCCAGAAGGCGGAGAGCCCCTGCCTAGCTAGCCGGGCGGAGTACCCCGGAGCTCCTTCCTCCTTTATCTTCTCTTTGAAATGTCAGCACGAATACTTTTCTCATCAAGAAATGATCTTAAGAATTTGTTTTTAAAATGAAAAGGAGTTTCAGAGTTGGGAAGCCCCGCGGGTCACAAGGAGACGTGTTTTATGGGACGATTAACAGGCACTCGGAAAACAGTGATGACCTCTAAATGTATTCATGGATTTAGACCCCGGGCAGGTTTCACAGGCCGACTGCTGAAGCCCTGGGGATAATGTCAGCAGTGAGGTCACTGCCCAGCAGCCACACGTCCTTGTCCTTTCCTTGCCTTCTCAAGTCCTGGCTCCCCCCGCCGCTGTGGGGTGGACCTTCAAGTCTCAGTATCTCTTGGAAGCTCTAAGATGCCTTTCAGTGAAACCACAGAACCTCACCTGGGGTATCTGTGTCCCCTTAACCCCAGATACCCCAGCCCATTCAATCTCATGAATATCATGCCCCCCAACCAACCCAGCACCCACGCCCTATCCCTCACCCTCCATCATAATCAGTTTCGTGCTGGTAGACATGAGCTCCACACAGTCAGCCTCTTCGACCTTCAGCTTCCTCATCGGTACAAGGTTTCTCTCCTTGCCTGTCCCCTTCTGAGCCAGGCACAGTGCCTGGTACTTACCTGATGCTCCATAGATCCTGAACAGATGCATGAGAGTATGCTTCCTCAGAGCACTACATGCGTGTGAATTCACATCGCCTGCTGAACGAGAGTGATGAGCGTTCTCAGGAAAGTTGCAGCTGGCTTGCAGATGTTGGGCATATCAAAGCCCTTCCTCCTGGCATCCCGGTTGGCTCCTTGTTTGAAAAGCCTTTGTCCATATTCGAGAACACATCTACCTCACTTCTCCGGGTTTTGGCAGAATTCTCTCTCCCTTGTGCAGCCTTCCCTGACTGCCCCTAGTCTGTGTAACTCCTTCACCTGGCCGATGTCTGCCTTCTAGTCATTTCCTCAGACTTTAGGCTGTGTACTGGATTGGAAAGACCAAGTTCTAAGCTGGGTGCTTAGAATAAGCACCAAATGAGCTACGGTGCTGTTTGTTATCTCTGCTCTTGTTCAGTAGATAAACCCCAACTATAGTCAGGCTGGCCACTGGGTCCTAGAATCAGTCACCAGAAAGGAATCCTCAATCAATCACACTGTAGCATGATAATAAGATACTGATTTGGGACGTGGGACACAGTCATGGCATTGGCAGAGCCTGTGGGCACACACGCGCGCATATATGTGCACTTGTGTGTGCCCACACACACTGAGGAAGGGGTTTTCTTTGCTTTCCTTTAAAACTTCACTGAGCTGCTTCTCAGTTCAGAGGTATCCACACCCAAGCTTGGAGGCAGCCCACATGATGTGAAGAAGTTTCTTGTATGTTCGGGGGCAGGCTGAGTGTGATATGGGGCTGCCACCGCACCACTGAGGTGCGTGCATGGAGGAGGAGAGGAGAGGGACAAAGTCCCACATGGTCACAGCGGGGACACTACTGAGCCTGCGGGGGTGCAGGGGTGAGAGGAGATGTACAGGGATCCCAGCCTGAGGCTACGGGCTAATGTCCAGCAGCAGGTTTTGACTTTGGGTGAAAATACACACTCATACACTCATCGACAGTGATTCATCTCTCTCTCTCTCTCTCTCTCTCACACACACACACACACACACACACACACACACACACACGCCAAAAGCAGTGGGTACCATCTGCTAACTTACCCTGTTCACACACTGGTACAATATGGGGCCCAGTGGGTTTCTCCAGATAGGAAAATAGAAACAGGAAGAGATATGCCAATGGATTGATGGGGGCATGCGCCCAGTGTGCAGCCTCATTGAGTACATTTGTTCAACACATATTTACTAGAGACCCACAATGTGTCTAATACTGAGGATACCAAGAGGAATAAGACAATACACCTGCACAGCACACATCCCCATAAACATCTTTTCTGGGGCAACCCTCCCCCCCCCGGAATGTTTAAATGTTTGCACCACAAATGTGTGCACGTATGCACACATGCACACTCATAGTCCATCCAAACACCCACACAGACGCTTTCTGTCCTAACCCTCGCGAGAATAGCAAAATGGGAAGCTTATAGTTTTAACGGCCCGGTCCAGGCTCAATACTGTTTCCCTAATTACCTCTCCTGGGGCCAGGGGCCAAGCGTCAGCTGAAACGACTTTTTAAATGTCCATCTGGGACTCAAGAAGGGAGTGGATGTGGGAATAACCCTCCCTTTGTAACCTGTCTGTCTCTGTAGCACTTGAGAAAATTGGAAGCTATTAAAATCAATTTAACTCTAAAGGGCACAAATAGTAGAGATGTGGAAAGCCTTCAGTGGCAGCCCCGAGGGCTCACTGGAGCATGGCGAGATGCCACGTGGGATAGGACCCTGCACAAGAGGATCTTTCAGGCTGCCCCTGCGTGATTTCTCAGCAACTGGAGTGTGACTTTAATTCAAACCTCCTGCAGCTAGTCACATCCATCCTCCACCACAGACCCTCCTGGGGTTCTCAAGTTAACTCAGGTAACAGAGAGATCACTCCCATCACTGGGGAGCTCCCTAGCCAAGGGGAGAAACGGAGCCCCTGGCTTTAGGTAGAAGGGGAGAGCCATACAAATGTGCTAACAGGCAAGAGAGGAAAAAGAGTTGGAAGAGAAGGAAATATTCATGCAGTAGGTTTAGCATTTAAATTAAGTCTAAAAGCATGAAAAACTATATATTGCTTTGAGAGATGTAGACTTATAAAATACAGGCAGTCCTTGTTTTGCATGATCCTCATATACATGGATTTCCATTATCACTCCTTAGTTAACTTAGTTCCCTGACAACACAGCTTGAAGTCATTACTGCGCTATGTTGACTATGCGGGAATGCACGGGGTACAAACTCTGACGCGAAGTCTTCGTTCCGCAAATCACTCCATAAACAGCGACATGTATCGTGATCAGCAACCAGTCATGTCACTTCTCTCTCAGGTTAGGGTGACGGGTCACCAGGCATCTGTGATTCCGGTCATGCACAGACAGCAAAGTATGCAGCTGTGTTACTTTGGTGTCTCCTGATGGTGAACCTATGTGGCATTTCACCAAAATGGATAGTCCAAAGAGGAAATCAGCCAAGAAAAATGAAAATGTCACAGCAAAGAAACAAAAATGTGCTAATGTGGCAGGAGCTACTCAGATCGAATGTAGATGGAGCAGTGGAGGGAAGAGCTGAGTGTGTGTCCCGGGCAGGGCCACCGCTGCGTCTGGCGAGGATGTAGCCAGGTGGCCGGAGGAACTCAGGGAAGCATAGTTAAGCCGCATTAATGAGGACGTGGCCGTGATGGAAAGGATGAAGACAGCCCAGGGGAAGAGAGGCCTGCAAAAACTTCCCATGAAAGGGATTCTTGGGGATGTGTCACAGCAAAGGGTAAAAATGCCGAAAGTTGACTCAGACTTCTAGAAAAGATAGGAAATATCCTTGCTTTTTATCGTAAGAGGAGAAAACCGCAACAGTGGACGAGGTGCACGACTCGTATGATGGGAAGAAGAAGTCAAGCACCTTCAAACTGGTCTTGAGAAGCTTTTTTACAAAGAAATAAAACACTCCAATTCCCGAGGCTTCTCGTGTTCTAAATGGAATAATTTTAATAATTTAAACATGGTTTTTACTATTGTTGAGAGACTTCCCTTACATACGTATAGTCTACAGCAAGAGTTTTTAATGTTCAAACTTTACAGCAAGAAGTTTTAAAGCTCACAAAGCAACTGTCATTCTTCCCATTGATTTTAAAGATTGTTTTGCCTGGTCTCAGCATGTGTGGTCGTTTTTATGGCCCTGAACCACTGTGCAGAGGGAGGACTGCCTATATATTATTCACGTAAAAAATAATGTCTCAAGTATAAAGAAATGCATCAAAGTGATAAATACACCAGTCAGTGTCTCCAGTTGGGTCTGCAAAGGGGAGAGACAGTGTGGCTGGGGAGGTGCACACAAGGGACTTTGGCTATATTTGTAATATTTTATTTCTTAAGTTGAAGCAGTAGTTTCAATGATGTTTGTTGCCTTTTCTTTATATATTTTTCCTAGTAAAAACTTAAAGACATGAGTTCTACCAAATCCAATGGGCCCATTTCTTTATTATAAATGATAAATATTGGCACTGATTAGTAGAGTAAAAATGATAAAAACTCCTATTTTTTAAGATTTTATTTATTTATTTGACAGAGAGAGCGCGATCACAAGTAGGCAGAGGCAGGCAGAGAGAGAGGGGGAAGCAGAGCAGAGGGGGAAGCTCTCCCCGCTGGGGAGAGCTCAGGGGGAAGCTCTCCCCGCTGAGCAGAGAGCCCGATGCGGGGCTCGATCCCAGGACCCTGAGATCATGACCTGAGTCGAAGGCAGAGGCTTTAACCCACTGAGCTACCCAGGGGCCCCGGAAGCTCCTTCTTTAGGGGGGGCTTTCTGAAAGAGATGGTGGCCCGTGAGAAAGAGGCAGGACTGGGAGAGTGTTTGCTTCAGACTCCATGGGACAACTGGCCCTCGGTCGCAAAGTAGCTGAGAGAAGACATGAGACTTCCCAGGTTGCAGACAGGGGTGCCTAAGGAGGAAGACGGGCTGCTCGAGGCTGAGGTTCTCGTCTTTCTCCCACTGCTAACGAACTCTCCAGGCTCTGCAGGAGTCCATAATTTTCCTGGTCTTTAAGTATATTATCTATAAGACGCGGGTGCCTATACCTTACCCAGAAGAGATGCTTTCTCGTTGTTCCCTCCAGGACTAACAATAGTTCTTCCTTGCACGCTAGGGTTAAGGACAAGTAGGACAAGTGTTCTGAGTTCCCCCAACTGTAGGGTGTGTGACCCATTTCTGAGCAAACAGGAGTGTTCCCATCTGCCCCTCTGGGCAGTCTGGAAGCTCTCTGAAAGTGCTCTGCAGTCTGGAAGAGGTTGTGTGTCGGCACCTCTGCCGTCACCGCCCCTTGGCTCTCCTCCCCCGTCAGAGGTCCCCAGAGGCACGCTCGGTGACTGGGTACCTCTGCAGGGGCTGAGTGGGAGGCATCTCCCCGAGTGGAGTTGGTAATGGCAGTTGCACAGGGAGTCCATGGGATTGGAAGGTGCAGGTGTGAGGCTGACCTTCAGGGGGCAGTGCTGACCTCTCAGAAGGATCCAGGGCAAAGAAAACAGGGTTGGAAACCATTTCCTCTCCTGCTTTTCTTGGAGACCCATGGGAAAACTTAAAACCTCATCCGCAGGGTCCGTTGCACCCTCCCACCTTCTTGTCCCCACAAGGGCCCTTGGCTTTCCCTGGGTCCTTCAGAGCAGAGTTGGCTCCCGGAGAACAGGGGGAGAGACTGTCATTCATTCATTCCGGGTCACATTCCTTCTGGTTCTAATTCAGTCCTTGATGCCTCTCTTTTCCCGAGTGACAGAACCAGATGAAAATGAGAAAGGAAGGTGCTTTCTGCAGAGGTGAGAGAGGAGCCCTCCTCTTTCTTCAAGGGACAAGGTAGATTTTTCTAAATCCATTAATAACAAGATGGGGGCGGGGGAAACTTCAAAAATTCATAACTCTCCAAAAATGCTACTTTGGGGAAACACTGGTCTGGTGGTTTGGTGAGACAGTTCTTTGTTGGGGAAGGTACAGGTATGTCATATGCAGATGACAGCAGATGATGTGACTCATCAGAGAAGTGGAAACTTTCCTGTGAGAGGACAGAAGTTTTCCTACATGGTTGGAAAAAGCGGTTGTTGGATGAGATAAAATGGTAGCCTAACTACTGCAACAGCAGGTGTTGCGCTAAGGGCTTCCCATTTAATCCGCACAACCACCGGGACGCAGGCCCTGTTACTAGCCCCATTTTACAGGTGAGGAAATGGAAGCCTGCGAGGCAACTTGCCTAAGCCGATAGAGCCGGAAAGAGCCGTCCAAGCAACGGATGCTGACCTCTAGCAGACGTGTGAACGGTTTGTTGGAGTCAGTTGTGCCTAGTTGATGTCATCTTTTATACCTTTATCTCTTCACTAGCTACTGTTTACCTTCCCTAGACCCAGCAAAAGAGGAGCCGAGTGCAGATCGGAGTGCTGGGCTGGAGATAGGGGCAGCCCCACGGCAGCCGGCTCAGCCTTTCCACTCTGTGTGGGATGCCGGGCGAGCCCCTCCCTGACCCTGGGATTCCCACATTTGTCAAAGCAAGCAGGTGACTAGCTGGCTTCAGAAGTCCATCCCAGCCCCATCATTCTGCGCACCCTGCCACTGCATGGGCAGGGGTGTGGATCCTCATGTCGCAGCTGCTGCTGGTGACTCTGCCAAGGCTCCTCCTTTCTGGGCGTTGCCCCTCGTTGGTTCTGTTTTGCAGCCGAGAGAGCTGTGTAGGAGTGCCTTTCTCCCTGTCCCTTTTGGGTTCTCCTGTTCAGGATGTTTTTTCACACCTCCAAGTGCTGGGTGGGAGTGGACAGCCCACATGTTTGGCTCCGATGAGACACTTTTTCCTTCCGTGGGATGCCTGCAGCAAAGGACCTGGGGATTGATGCTTCTCTTCCGACCCCTCGTGAGCTGCTAGGGGTTGTCTCCACAGCAGCAATCAATCATCGCTGCTGTGTGAGCCATTCTTCCCCGGTCCCCAAAGGCCAGAGGAAAGGCCTCCTTTGCCAGAGCCTGTCCCTACGCCATGAAGGAGGCAAACAGATTATGCAGGCTCAGTCACGTTGTACCTCCTCTCTGGGCCTCAGTTTTCACGTCTGTAAAATGGAAGGATTGGACCAGACTGCCCCCTATGATCCTCCCAACTCGAATACCGTGGGGTGTGTTTCATTTCTGTGTTTGTTTCAAGTGCACCCCGGGTCTCTCATAGGCTCCATGACTTGTGTACGTCATTTCTGCCGACTGGGTGGTTAAAGTGCTTTGAGCGCCCCGCTGGAGGGACGTTATCTCAGCATCCCGGGCTGGATGGAATTGTGGTGGAACAGCTGACTATTAAGATATGGTTAATGGCGAGGTTTTATTTATGAAAAAAAGTAACACTGCGTGAGAAAGGCAGAACAGCAGAGAGGATGCACGCATTGGTTGGAACGCGGGGACACGTGTTTGACAGCGCTCCCAAAGGCAATCAGACCTGAGCTGCTTGTTTTGTACTCAATCGATTCTTTTGGCTGCAATGTTACTTAAGTTAATAATTTCTAAAAATTGTGGCTGATGAGACGAAGGGGCCTTTCAAATTTCATCAAGGAACCTGTGGGGCTTCCCTAAAATTTCATTAGGAAGAGACCAATTTAAAGATTAACTAATGTAAGAAATGTGGTTTATCTAATTAATTGCAGTGGGCTCATGAGATAACCTAGAGAGCGAGGTTCCTGGCAGCTGATAGAGACCCAAAAGAGGAGAGCTGGAGAGGAAAGAATCAGTGCTTTAGGGCCCATGGTCAGGGTGGAAGGTTCTCTTTCCAAATGAGTCCCAGTAGTCCAAAAAGGGATGCCCTAGAAATTGAAACCCCTCCACACTGGTGGAATGAGGGTAACCTTGAAATGACATTCAACTTCCTTTCACTCACTTAAAATTCATCAATAACCTTTTAATCAAATTTCACTTCTGGGCAAACCTGCCCAACAGGAAGAACCACTCTGAGCAAATATTGCTGCTAAACCGGCAGATATATGTCCCAGAACAGATAACGGGGTATGGTGCTTTTGGTTTAAAGGTATTTCACATGCATTTAACTATAATTTTCATAATGACCCTGCAAGATAGATGATAATATTTCAGGGCTACCATGACCAGCCCTGCAGATCATGCATTGCACAACTCTGGGGACACCATTCACACGTGAATGGCATCTTCTGGAGTTGTATAGTACACATCCTGTGCTACTGTGCCAGTTTAATCACAATACAACAAGATTTCTACAGTGTCCTGTACTATTCTAAGTACATACACACATGTCAGCTCATTCAACCCGCATACCCTCCATGCAAGGTGCCTGGGTTCCAAATTTACCTTCCCATCATCTCACATTGTGACTTGGGAAATTATTTTAAGACATCGTCTCGTGGTCTTCAGGTCAGCCTCTGCCTGTGACTACCGTGCATCTGTCTGAGTGTGACTATACCGAGTTCTTGAACCCGAGAAGCTAAGAACCCAGTGCTCAATCGCCACCCACCGAGGCAGATGACGTGGGAGGCTCTCCCTGGTCAGCCAGGAAGCCACTCTCTGTGCGCATCAATTGCCAAGTTCACCATTCACCACTGCCCCTTATTGAGGAGGCGGCACGTGTTCTACCTGTTTCTACAGTAAGAACATGAACCATTGTGAGAGATTATGAGTTGACTCTATAGTAAGACTAAGTGGGGGAATAATCTGATAACTACCCCTACCCAGACCTTTATATCGGAGGTGACCAAGGAGGGCGACGAGACAATCTTTAGATCATTTGATTTTTAAGACTTGCCTCTGGCTAGGTGCAGCACATTGTGTCCCAGGAGAAGGCAGACAGCTCCATGGTGGTCCTCTGAGAGCCCCGGTCCTAGCCCTTCTTCTCACTCCCGTGCTCGTAGGATGTGTCTGTCCTACAAATGGCTGGAGGAATGCTTTTGTGGTTAAAAGGGATGAAACATCAAGAAATCCTTCCAAGA
>JAQQSY010002257.1:0-13801 GCA_028646535.1 Procyon lotor
CTTTCTGGAGTTTGGTTTCTAGATGCTTCTGCCCCACCTCAACAGTATTTTAGCTTAGCTGTTTCTGTGTTCAGAACAGGTTTATTTTGTGCGATGACTCCATAGACATGGGCACTTGGAAAGGTCTTTGTGTTACTTCACTTCTGGCTTTTATATTCTGCACGCACGCTAGATGTCGTGGATTCTTCTCTGTGGAGTGACCTCAGCAGTGACGCCCAGGAGTTGGAAGCAGAATCTTGGAGTCTGGTGGTGGACCCCTCGTTTTGCAGTAAGCAGGAGAAAGATGTCATCAAAAGACAGGATGTCATTTTCGGTACGCATTTAAAATATGCTCTTGGGCCGAAGCAGGGTGGTATAGGGGAAAGAGCACGGAATTTGCTGTCATACAGACGTGGGTTCAAGTCTCAGTTCTATTCCTTTCTAGTTACTTGATCTCAAATGGTTTAATTCACCTGGATCTTAGTTTCTCTGTCTTTAAAATTGGGATAATGATATTCACATTTAAAATGTGAGGCTTAATTGAGGCATTGTATGTACATGATACAAAGCAAATTTTATTTCTCAGGTCCTTTTCAAGTTTACCTTACACACGGCCAGTACTTCTTGCCTTCCATTCTAAGAATCCCAGTAAGTTTTCACATATTTTAATGGACCCAGGGCTGCTGGGTACATGGCTCTGCTGCTTGCCCACAACACCAGCAGGTACCCTTCACGTAGACTGTGGTGAGATGGGCAGCACCTGGGTCAGAGCAACATGGGCCTGCGTTCTGCAGACCTAAGTGTGAATTTCAGCTCTGAGATTTTACTATTTCCTCCTGTTGGAAGTGGAGGCAGTCTGAATTAGGGAAAGTTAAATTATCAGCTAGTTAGAGAAAAGTGAAGTTTAAACAATTTTAAAATGCAAAGTAGATCCTCAGAAGTGCTTCCAAGAAGGTACCCTACGTGAAAGATGGTACTTGCTCTTAGTTTTTACCAGTTCTTCGGATGATGCAAGTATGGGCCACAGAGTCCGTGGTGACAAGGATTCCTTCTCACGTGTGTCAAGTTGGTAGTTGCGCAGGTCAGGTGGGATGATCGAGCCTGGTTGGAAATCTCTCCAGGGCTGTATAGCTGGGAAGATGCTGTCCCTTTGATTTCTCATGGAGTTTATGATATACTGTAATTTTTTATCATTTACTTCTTGATTTCATATATTAAAAATAATCTGACCCACTTGGGACGAATTATCATGTTGTGTAGTTCACAGCATGGTGTTTGGGGACAGAGCAGTTTGTATTCCAGAGGAAATCCTTCACTCTTCATTGTCCTTCTTTCTTTTTTTTTTAAGATTTTATTTATTTGACAGACAGACCGAGCACAAGCAGGGGTAGTGGCAGAGAGAGAGGAGAAGCAGACTCCTCGCTGAACAGAGCCTGATGCAGAGCTCAGTCCCAGGACTCTAAGACCATGACCTGAGCCAAAGGCAAACGCTTAACCAACCAACTGAGCCAATTAGGCGCCCCTTCATTGTCCTTCTTTAAAGGATGAGAAAAATCATTCCTATTTTTTGGGTCATATGGATAATTAGATAAAAGGATTAAATGATCGAATATGAGTAAATGCCTTTAGTACAGAGTAGGTGTGAAAAACGTGGTAGGAAATAATAACTTGAAGCTAGTGGGTTAAAGAGATTTTTGTGTATAACATAATACATCTACATTGAGATTTGTTTCCCCTCCATGGCTCATAATTTTAGAGTCTTCCTACTATCAGAGTCTGGAAATACTAATCTAGAATTATACTTGCGGTGCTCCCACAAATCATGAATTATTTCCTCTCATGATGCATTTTTATAATTCAGATAGAATTCGTGTGCCATAAAGTTCACTCTATTACAGTGTATAACTTAGTAGTTTTTAGCATGTTCATGAAGTTGTGCAGCCGTCCACCACTAATTCCTGAGCATCTGCATTCCTCCAAAAAGAAACCCCGTGCCCTTAACATTCACTCCCTGTGTTCTCTCTCGTTAGCCCCGGCAGCCATTCATCCGCTCATCCCTATGGATTTTCCTCGTTTGGGTATTTGGCATAAATGGAGTTGTATAGTATGTGGCTGGTTTCTCACGCTTAGCGTATTGTTTTCAAGGTTCATCTTTGTTGTATATCAATACTTCATTCTTTTTTATGGCTGTATATTATTTTACTGTAAATATCCTATCATCTTTTTTTTTTTTTTTTTAAGATTTTATTTATTTAACAGAGAGAAACACAGCGAGAGAGGGAACACGAGCAGAGGGAATGGTAGCGGGAGAAGCAGGCTTCCTGCCGAGCAAGGAGCCCGATGCGGGGCTCGATCCCAGGACCCCGGGATCATGACCTGAGCGGAAGGCAGACGCTTAACGACTGAGCCACCCAGGCACCCCTCCTATCATCTTTAATTATCATTTAATGGTCATTTTGTCAGTGGCTGTTCCTTTTATCACTTTTGGGGTCACAGAGTAACGTTCTGTTTCACCCATGGGAAAAACCGTCAGACTGTTTCCCAAAGCAGCTGCACCATTTTCCCTGCCCACCAGTGACATACCGAGGATCTTGCTTCCTCTACATCCTTACCGGCACTTCCTTATTGTCCCTCCTTTTTATTCCAGTTAGTCTCATGGGTGCAAAGTGGTATCTCATTTTGGCTTTGATTTGCATTTTCCTGGGGGCTAATAATGTTAAGTGTCTTTCCATGTGCTCATTGGTCATTTGTATATGTCTTTGGAGAAACATCTGTTCAGATCATTTGCCCATATTGAAGTGGGGTTTTTTGGTTCATTTTTGTCTTTTTACTGTTGAGTTGTAACACTTGTTTTTATAATCTGGATGCAAGTCCCTTATGAGATATTTTTCTTGCGTTTAAAAAATTTTTTTCAGTCCTTTTACTGGAAATGCCAGCATTACTTTTTCCATAGAAGCTTAGTAATTAGTATCATTGGCAGCCACACTTTATTAAAAATTGATATTTGAAAACCAAGCAAGGTCACTGAAAACCATCTGATTCCATGTTCCTTGTAGTATTTAAATGACAGTAGCCATAGCCCACCATCCTAATCACACACATTTTTCTTGAATACTTCCATTTTCTAGAAACTCCCTTTCCGTAGACATTGCATTTTCAATCAAGTAATCTGTGCTAAGATCTAAAATTCCTCTCCCCTAGTTTCTGTCTATTGACTCTACCCACATAAGGAGTCTGATCTCTGTTCTTAGTCTGGCCCACTGCCCTTCTTCACCTTTTCTTCTTTCATAGAAGCCCCATTACTTGCTTCGAGGTTTAGAGCAAGTTCTGTACAACTTTTGGGCACAGTTTATTCATCTGGAAGTACAGATAAGAAGATCTACTTATCTTGGTTCTGAGAAATAAATAAAATACTATATACTATCCAACAAATATGAGTGCCTATTGTATGCCAGGCCTTAATTCTGGAAACCAGGGAAATAACAGCAAGCAAAATGTACAGATTTTCTGCTCTCATGAACTCGCTTTGGTGCGGGGAGACAGAGGACACAACCTACAGCGTAGTATAGGATATGGGTAAAATACATAATAGGTTGTAGATAGTGGTAGTGCTGAAAAGAAAAATAGAGCAGTAGGCCCAATCAAACAGGGGGACCAGGGCTATGGAATGTTAGGGCATACAGGAGAGACTTAAAAGACAAGTAATATTCAAAGACACCTGGACGACTTTAAGAAGGAGCTAGTGGATTTGGGAAAAAGACCTCTCAGGCCTCGGGAGCGGCAAGCCTGGAGGCCTTGAAGAAGGATCTTACTGTCTCCCATTCCGTGGGCTGTCTTTTCACTTCATCCACAATGTCCCTTGATCATCAAACTTTGTTTTCTCCTGGAGAAAGTGGAATCGATCCGACTTTTATGGTGGAGGAATACCAGTGTTCATAAACATTCCTTTTTTTTTTTTTAATTTGTACAATGGTCAGTGTTTAGCTGCTTACCATAGGTCACTAGAGTACTTGGTTGTTAAAGCTTCTTTGTGCATGTGTGTTTCAGAGCTGATGC
This sequence comes from Procyon lotor, assembly GCA_028646535.1. NCBI lineage: Eukaryota > Metazoa > Chordata > Mammalia > Carnivora > Procyonidae > Procyon > Procyon lotor. Next base: position 4,036 of record JAQQSY010002257.1, read on the forward strand.
AAACAGAGATGCATCATATTCAGACCCTGCTCATCATGTCTGAGATCTTCAGGAAAGGAATGAAGGAGGAGCTTCAGCTTGATCACAGCACAGTGGATAAAATCTTCCCCTGCTTAGATGAGTTACTTGAAATCCATAGACATTTCTTTTATAGCATGAAGGAACGAAGGCAGGAGTCCTGTGCTGGTGATGACAGGAATTTCATCATTAACCGAATTGGAGATATTCTGGTACAGCAGGTAAGAGAGGTTTAAAGGCCCTGAGCTCAAAAACAAGGTTTGCAGACTCTTTACAAGGTTAAAAGCCTATGAAGAACTGGAATTGCATTACCATTACTGCCAGGTGGGACCGGTTGGTTTTCTTCTGTTTGATGCCCCTGTGTGTGCCCTGTGGCTGACAGCTCTGACAGCCAGTGACTGACTTCTGTGAGTCTCGGGACCTGATGGGATGATCCCTAGCCCTCTCTCCCTCTGGAGCCACAGCCATATATCTAAATCTCTTAGGAAAATTCTGGTTAGGCTTCTTGATGTGGGGGCTCCCCCCGTGGGTCCGTCATGGTCATGCCAATGTCACCAAAACAGATGCTGGCTCATCTTAGAAGAGGGAGGAAGTTCTGTTAGCAGTAAAGCCATAGTGTTCCTGCTTGGGGGACAGACGACACAGCAAATGTCACGAACAGGAGGCACTTTTTAGATGCTTGGAATGTTTGAAGCATCATGAGAATGGATTGTGCTACTCTCCTAACAGAAAAGAAAATACAAAATTTTGACCATTCATATTGGCCTCCAATCCCTTTGTGTTTTCTGTGATAAAGATGCTAACAGAGAAGTTAAATAACATGCATTCAGTGACCCTCTAGGGCAGGCACTTTCCAGGGTACTTGCATGTGTGTTACCCCGTTTCCCTTCACAACCCTCTATACAAGGTAGATACTATTTCCCCATTGTACAAATGCAGAAACTGGGCCATGGAGAAGGTAATGATTTTCTCAAGTTCATTTATCTACTAAGTAGCATAACTGAGGTTTGAATCCAAATCTGCTCTCGGCACAGTGAGTTAGGCATATGATTTCTTGACACATGACATCTGAGGAAGCTTTTTATCATCACTAGAGTGTAAGTCCCAGTAAAGCAGGAATTCCTGTTGGTTGGATTACTAATGTATTTCACCTAGAACAGCACTTGGTACCATAAATATTTATTGAATGAATGGGTCACTTAGGAACAGAACATTGGGAATTCACTTGAATGCCATGTTTTGCAGTCCCTTGTAGCACTTGGGGAGAGGCATCGAGATGCATCCCTAGTGGGCTTAGTTCGACTTTCTCTCGATAAATACCAAAATGTCATCCTCTCCAAAAGACTGATTTTGAATCCCTTTCACTGTGTAGCACACAATAATAGAGTTCAGCTGTTGGTTCATTTACTAAAAATGGAGAAGTTAAGTTCATTGATACAAATATGTTTAAATAGATATTTTTAATGCACAAAACCCCCCACTTAGTTGTTCAATAACTATTTCTACATGTCTAATAATGTAAAAATCCACATTAGTAACAAGTTTTTTTTTTTTTTTTTTAAAGATTTTATTAGAGAGAGAGAGCGAGTCAGAGAGCATGAGCAGGGCAGAGAGAGAAGGAGAAACAGACTCCTCACTGAGGAGGAAGCCTGATGTGCGGCTCAATCCCAGGACCTTGGGATCATGACCTGAGCCGAAGGCAGATGCCCAACGACTGAGCCTCCCAGGCACCCCAATAAATTATTTACATCTCTTTCCTTGATAAAAGTACAGTGTTTTAATGCTAACACTTTTGTTCGTAAGTGACTTTTGTAGTTGACATAATTTACACCTCTACCAGTTCTGGGCATAAAGCAGGACTTCACTTGAGAACAAGGTTTGGGACGTTGGCTATTGGACAGGACGAGCTCGGTGTGTTGCTTTTGGATGAAGCACGCCTTTCTCTTTTGTGGAAAGGTTCTTGGTTATGCAGAGAAAAGGATTTAAGCCTGCTTTTGTGTTTCTGTTGTTGGCCATGCCACGGCCCCCCATACACGTTATGGGGGAGTCTACCTCCCACAATGATAAAAAGTTGTCTCCCGAGGAAAAAAATGAGCAGAATCCTGAGATGACAGATGTGGCTGTGATACTCTGTGGGATCAAAGGAAGAACTAGCTGTGGAAGGAATGTAGGATAGAAGACTTCTGGGGAAATCCCTCACTCTTTAGACGTGGTGGCTAGCCTGGAATATGATGCCTATTTAGTCTGTGGAAATAATTGGTATGGGAAAGAAATTGTGAATATGAGGAACATGGTTGGTATAAAGCGGTAGTTTGCTAACTTCAGGTGCCTAAGAGTCTCCTGAAGCTTGTAGAAATGAAGACTGCTATGTTCCAATGCCCCAGTGGTTTTGTTTTCATAGGACTGGGGTGGGACTCGGGATTCGGCATTTTAAAATTTTTAATTTTTGAAATTATTTTTCCCTATTGCCATCCTCTCGCAAAACCCCAGTGCCACCCTCTTGCAAAACTCTAATATCCTGGTATCATAACCAGGATACCGACAGTGATGCAGTCAAGATACAGAACATTGGGGCGCCTGGGTGGCTCAAATGGTTCAGCGTCTGCCTTCAGCTCAACTCCTGATCTCCAGGTCCTGGGATCAAGCCCCACGTCAGGCTCGCAGCTTAGTGGGGAATCTGCTTCTCCCTCTCTCTATGGCTCTCCCCCTGGCTTTTGCTCTTTCTGTCTCTCTCACTTTCAAATAAATCAATGAAACTTAAAAAAAAAAAAAAATACAGAAACTTTCCACCATCATCCCCATTATCACAAAGATTCCTTATCTGGCTATTCTATAACCACACCTACTTCCCTCCTGCCCTGCCTCCTTAACTGCTGGTAACAACTAATCTATTCTCCATTTCAGTACTGTTAGATAATGACCTGGGTGTTTTATATGTAGATTACATACATAATGTGTCCTCTCCCTTGGATTGGCTTCTTCTACTCAGCATAATTCTCTCAAGTGTCATCTAAGTAGTGGTGTACAGAATCGTATAGTAGTTCATTCCTTTGTATGGTTCAGTAGTAGTCTGGGGTATGGCAGTACTGCAGTTTGTTTCATCATTCACTTGTGGAAGGACATCTGGTTGTTACTTGTTCTTGGCTATTAGAAGTAAAGGTGCCTGGCTGGCATGGTTGGTAGAGTGTGAGGCTCTTGATCTTGAGGTTGTGAGTTTGAGCCCCACATTGAGTATAGAGTTTACTAAATTAAAAAAAAAAAAAAGCAACTTTAAAAAAAAGAAGTAAAGCTAATTTTAAACATTTATGTACAGATTTTTGTGCACACTTAAATTTTCATTTCCCTGGGATGAATGTGTGGGTGTCATGGTTTCTGGGTTGTAGGGTAGTTGCATGCTTAATTTTGTGAGAAACTGCCAACTGTTTTCCAGAGTAGTTGTACTATTTTATATCCCCATCAACAGTGTACAAGTAATTTGATTTCTCTACATCCTCGCCAGCATTTGGTATTGTTACTATTTCTTATTTCAACTATTCTGAAAGACATCTATGGATAACTCATTGTGGTTTAAATAATAATTCCCCCATAACTGATGATGTTCCACATCTTTCATGTGCTTATTTGCCATCTGTATATCCTCTCAGGTAAAAGGTTGGCTCATGACTTTTGCCCATTTTCTAATTGGATTGTTTGTTTTCTTACTGTTGAATATTGGAATTTCTTTATATATTCTAGATCCTAGTCCTTTATCAGCTATGTGATTTGCATTTTCTTAAGTGTGTAACTTGTTCTCTCACTCTCTAAGTTTGAGGAAGTCCATTCATTCAGGTTTTCCTTTTAAAGGTCATGGTTTTAGTCTCAAGTCTAAGAACTTTTTGTTTAGCTGAGATCTCAAAGATTTCCTCCTATATAGTTTTGTAAAAGTTCTACAGTTTCATGTTTTACATTTAAGTCTGTGATCCATTTTGGGTTAATTTTTGTTTAAGATATGAGCGACATGTGAAGATTCACTTTTTGGTTTTGGTCTATGGATGTCTAATTGCCCCAGTGCCATTTGTTGGAAATACCATCCTTCCTCCATTGAATTGCTTTTGTCCCTCTGTCAAAAGTCTGTTGGGCATTTTGGACTCCGACTCTGTTCTGCTAATCTATGTGTCTATCCTTTCACACAGTCTTAATTATTGTAGCTATATAATAAATCTTCAAATTGGGTAGACTGAGTCCTTCTACTTTATTTTCTTTCAAAATTGTTTTTAGTTATTCTTTTATCTTCCCATATAAATTAAACAATAATCTTGTCTGTATGTATTCTTCAGAAAAAACTTGCTGGGAAAAAAAAAAAGAAAGAAAAATCTTGCTGGAATTCTGACGAGGGCTGCATTAAACCTGTAGATCAATTTGGGAAAATTGATGTCTTTACTATGTTGAGTCTTCCAATCTGTGAACATGATTGATTTACATCTTTGATTTATCTTTTTCACCAGCATTGTATAGTTGTCAGCATAGAAGGCCTGTGAGTACTTTGTTAGCTTAGTATCTAAGTTTTTGTTTGTTTTTGGTTTTGTTTTGTCTTTTCTAGCAATCATAGCTAATTTAAGAATCAGCTCTTGAGACATACTGGCCTAGAGCATAGATAAAACTGTAAGCAAAAATGAAAAGATCAGAGAGGATGATATAAAGTTCAAATACTTGTCAGGGGCTGGGTCGCTGTTTTCTGGTTTCTGTTGCAATAATGTTGTATGTGGCAGAGGGTAAGACATTGGCATTCAGGTAATTCAGTTTGTTCCCTCCATACCTCCCTATGAATCTGATTTGGTTCCCATCTAGATTTTTCATACCCCTCCCATATCTCTGCTTTGGCCAATCAGTTAATAAAGTGGCATTCTGAGTATTCATCTTTTGCTTTTACCTGCCTCTTGACCCATTTGTGATGTATTGACAAAAATCACATTCCAGATTGAGGACTGAGTCTGCGGACATGGTCAGTTCACCAAATGTAAATGAAAATGACCATAAGAGGTCAAACCTTCTTAAGCACCCCCAAATTTTCAATGTAGCTTTTCTTTAGTATAAAAAAGTAATAAAACAATAAGTTGAAATGATAAAGTCGCACAAACACCTAAAAAAGAATTAAAGGTAACAAATGTGTGCATTTGGCTATCTGATAATTGAATTAGTTCAATAGAGTGTAAATAGTTCAATACCGTCTTTCCCTTACCTCTTGGCAACTTCTTAGTTTAATTTAAAAGGTGTCTGGGGAAAAGAAGGGATTGTGTCCAGAAATTTTGTGTTTATTCTTTATTTGCCAAGAATATATTGAAATATATGAAAACTGCATGTTCTTTTCAGTGTTTAGAACTAATTAAATTTATAAACCATCATTGAAATGTCATTCTCAGTTTTCGGAAGAAAATGCAAATCAAATGAAGAAAATATATGGAGAATTCTGTAGCCATCACAAAGAAGCTGTCAGCCTCTTTAAAGAACTCCAACAAAATAAAAAGTTTCAGAACTTTATTAAGGCAAGTATTTTTAAACTATTGCAAAGTGGTAAACCACCATGGGAAATAATTCATGCTTTCTTGTTACCTGACCTTAAACAAGTTTCACATCTAGGTGCTGATTTTCAAGGGAAGGAGAAGAAAGGGATAGGTTTGTGGCAAAGATGGAAAATCTCTTTTTCTGTCTTAGCAAAATATTTCTCCCAAATCATTTTCTTTAGTATCTTATATTTGTAAAGTGTCATCCAACCTTCTGAGCACCTTTGTAAAATCCTGGGTTGTTATTTCATGTCCTAAGATGTAATAAATCAGAAGAACCTTATAAAAATACAGAATCGACCCCACCCCCACTGGATTCATTTGAAGCAAATCTAGAACATTATATAATTTGGTGTGTATATAATATGTATCTCTAAACAATGCATCTTTTAAAAATTACAATGACATTATCGCAATTAAGAAATATTCCTTAATATCCTCAGACAGCTGATCAGTATTCAGATTTCCCTAGAAAATGAGGTGAAATTGGATTATTTAAGCCAGATTCTGACTGAAGTTTACGTATTATGTATCAGAGTTATATCTTTTAAATCTCTTTTAATTTGGATGTTCCCCATCCCTTTATTTATTTTTTGGTGTCTAGTTTATTTGTTGAAGAAATCTGTCCTTTAGAGTTCCATGGATTTTACATTTTTTTCTTTTACTTTGAGAATGTTAGCAGATTCTCCTCCTCCCCCATACCACATACATGAGTATCGGGAACTTGAAAACTTAAAGAATACTATGAAATTTTTAGGAAAAAAGTTGACCTGATTAGAGGGAACTGTAAGTGCTGTGATGAATAATAACAAATGTAGAGGAAGAGTGGTTAGAAAAACCATCAGTTAATTGCAAACTCACATTCAAAATGTAACTTTGGTTTGCGACTATTTTCCAGAACTTTTGCTCTTCATAAATCTTAACACTCAGTGAAACTTGCTCACTTTTGGAATTAACTGCAAATATATCAGTGTAACTTGAAGCTTCTTAATCATGGAGAGTTATGTTATTGAGAGATTAATGGTAAAGCATATGATTTAATGACAATGAATCAAGTTTTAATTAATGATAATGCATATTATGTTGTATCGGAATAGAATGATACAGTGGCCAATTCTTTGTATTATTAAACTCAGACCTCAAAAGAAAATGCAGTTTGTGTATATAAAAAAGTATATGTATATTTTTAAGCTTCGAAATAGTAATCTTCTGGCCCGACGCCGAGGAATCCCAGAGTGCATTCTGCTAGTCACTCAGCGCATCACAAAGTACCCTGTCCTGGTGGAAAGGATTTTGCAGTACACAAAGGGTGAGTCGTAACTTCCGGGGTGAACATGTGTCTCTTGCCTTAATTTTAAACATAGCCAAGGTGTCATCAAGAGATACAAATGCTTGTGGCCTGGGACTCATGAAGATTGTTGATTAGGGGAAAAGTTTTTAGAGCCTTAGGATTTGGATCCTTTTTGAGAAGCTCTCTTTTATAATGTAGCTTGGGCGGTAGTCTGAATTGCTTCAGGCAGCCTAAGCCAAGTAACGTTCTTCATACTTGGACTTCCTATCCCCTCTTCAGCTTCCCTGTGTCCAGATCTTCTTAAAACCTCTGCGTTCTCATGTTCCTTTTACCTTGTCAGTAGTCTGATGAAACCTGCCCCATGGATCCTATCACCAGATGTCACATCTTCCAAGCAGTGAATTATTAGATTGAGAATGATTTAGGAGGGAGCTCTTTTTTACTCTGTCAGTTCATCAAGGTCCTGGGGTAACATCTAGGCATCTTCTAAAAAGCTAATAATGCACATGGTTGGACCATAAGCTCCTTGAAGGATCAAGAAGGCCCGTGTCTGTCTGGTTCACAACTGAATCTTGAATGCCTAGTGCAGTGACTGGGACAGAAGAGGCTATCAAGAAATAAAAACATCCCAGTGCAATGAATGAAGAAATAAAAATGCCTGTTCCTCTAGCTAGTTTATTATTCTTGAGTAAATTTTCTGTTTGATGGTAGCGTGTTAGGTTAGCACGGGCTTGGGTTTGGAATCGTGTGAACTTACATTGCCATTGCATATGCTTGGTTTTGCCGCTCATTTGTTGGGCACATTTGTTAAAGGAGCCTTGGTTTTCTCCATTACTAAGTGAGACTAATAATCCTCAGGGAATTGTTGTGAGGATTAGATGAGATTGTTGCATGAAAAAGCCCAGTGCAGAGCCTCGTGTAAACAAAGGTCTCACTAAATGGGAGCTGTTTTTATTACCTTTGTCATGACCAGTTGACTTGGACGTAATGAAAGGGGTAATGAGATCTTAAATGCTCCCTCTAAAAAAGTCAACCTCTAACATCCTCTTTTTGGGATGCGGTCGAGGCATGTAGAAATGCATGAATTCGTGTTTCCTTTTCTCAGTCACATTAAGAACTGAGTTCAGGCATGCATGATAGCCTCTGTTCCTCGTATCCCATTTTTAGTGCTTCCTGTATTCAAGATAAAATAGGAGCACAATATGAAGAGAAAAGCCTCATAAGTGTTCACAGCGAAATAATGAAAACAGAATTAAGGCTTTCAATTTGTACAATGTTCGTATTGTCTTAAGAGTAAATACAATACCCCAAAGACTAAAATCTGCCAGATTGTGTTAGGTCAGCTACTGCTACTCTAAGGATCATCCCTTGCCAAATTCCTGGTGGGCTGAAGAACAATCTATACCTACTGCGTGTCAGAAACAGTAAGCGTGACTTGGGGCTTTCTGGGTATAGCTGTCATGGTGGCTGAGTGAATGGACACAGCTTCCTTAGGTCAGACCTCAACCGCTGGTCCGTTCTCGCTCTCTCTGGCTCCTGGGAACATTGGTTTATGTGACTTGATTATGACAGGGCTTCTCAAATTTCATTTGTCACCATCCTCTCCTGCAGAACTTGCTTACATGCAGATTCTGCTTCAGGAAGGTCTGAGGTGCAAACCCAGGGGACCTAGCAAGACTCCCACGTGAGGCCGATGCAGCCTCACTTAGGGTAGCCTGCCATTACAAGACAGTAGTTTGTCCCTGAAGGTCAAAGATGGAGCCTTTTCTTGGTCTCACTCCAAGTTACCTTGTAACTCAGCTTTGATTTTCTTTACTCCCCTTTCCAATTTATGAAATATGCTCTTTGGAAAGAAGAACCTCTCGCGGGTTGGTAAATGTGGTAAAGAAGATACTTTCAGAGACAGTGAGAAAGAAAGTATCTTCCTTGTGAACGATCCCTGTCAGGATCTGTCCCTTGATTTTCTGGAACAACCTTCATGCATGGAAGGCATTGAGAACCTGAAAATGGTCAGACTCTTTGAGGATTTGTTCTCGTCTCACTTGACTGCTGTTTCTGTGCATTGACTTCTGCTGCTGTAGGCTTTGGTGTTCTCTGCCAGTTTTTCTGTTCTCCTCTATTGCGGGCACCTTCGGACCTCTTGAAACTTTCCCTTCGGTTTGCCTCAGTAAACATGAACTAGGTGTTCCTTATCATCCAGTGAAACAATAGTTACATTCAGTTTCATCTGGAGTTCTAGGAGGCTATTTCAGAAACTCTACCAGGGCTTTTTCTTAAGATAATTGAGAGATACGAGCAGATGGCCAGTGTTTTAAAGAGTAACAACTGGAATCAGCGATTATCCACTGTTGCCATGAGTATGGCTGACCCACTAGGCACAGTGCCTTTGTCCCATTGTTTTAGGTTGAAAAGCTGTTGAAATATCATTTTGAATATTTTTTTTTTTTAGGGAGGGAAAGATCCAGGAAGGCAAATGAGTCTGGGGTCTGTTCAGATCTCCCTGCAGCTCCCTTTCATGAAAGGACCCTCATTTGAGCCTGCAGCTTGGCCAAGTTCTAAGAAATTCAGTGAAGGGATTACTTGATTACCTGTGTCAGGGAAGGTGGAAAGAAAGCCTAGGTTAGTATATGACATACTCACTGCTCTTGGGGCACGTCAGGCCAATCTTTAGAACTCAGACATCTTACTGATAGTATTTCAGCTGAAGCATATCTGACAAATAAATCTTTTATAATTAAATCTTGTAACAGTTCTTATTGGGGAGGAAGGGTGCAGAGTGACAATAAGGTATTTGAACCTAATCCAACATTTTTGTTGTGCGATTTTTGCTCCTTATAGGATTTTAATAGCACTTAAAACTGAAAGAAAATTTTTCCTCGGTACTCTGGCATGTTCTCTAGTGTTCTTTCTTTTTCCC
>JAQQSY010002258.1:0-13800 GCA_028646535.1 Procyon lotor
AGTCAGAGAAAGACAATTATCACATGATCTCTCTGATATGAAGAATTTGAGAGGCAAGGAGGGAGTTTGGGGGGGTGGGGGAGAGAAATGAAACAGGAAGGGATGGGGAGGGAGACAAACCATAAGAGACTCCTAGACTCATGAAACGAACTGAGGGTGGCTGGGAGGTGGGGGAGAGGGTAGGGATAGGGTGGCTGGGCTGTGGACATTGGGGAGGGTATGTGCTGTTAAGTGCTGTGAAATGTGTAAGCCTGATGATTCACAGACATGTACCCCGGGGCAAATAATACATTATATGTTAATAAAAATTAATTAAAAAAAATTTATTTATTTATTTGAGAGAGAGAGAGAGAGAGAGCAAGAGAGAGCATGAGAGGGGAGAAGGTCAGAGGGAGAAGCAGACTCCCCGTGGAGCTGGGAGCTCAATGTGGGACTCAATCCCGGGATTCCGGGATCATGACCTGAGCCGAAAGCAGTCGCTTAACCAACCAAGCCACCCAGGCACCCCTCAAAGGAGTAGTCTTAATGTGTTTCTTCAGATCTGTTACTGTAAGCTCTGTATTCAACAATACCTTACTTTAACATTTAATATGCTGAATCTCAATGATTTTTAGTGAGATTGATCTATTTAAATGCTGAATGACCTGGAACATACTTGTCCTTTTGTTCATTTTTAAGTAAAGAGAAGTGTATTTTAAAGTTTATCAAGAAGTGGGAAAGTACTGCCCTCATTTTTCTAACATATTCTAGTCAATTTTCCTTTCCAAATTCACAGAACCCAATAAACCATATTGATGTGAACATTCTCCGAAGTTACTCATTCAAAAAGTAATTCATTGCAGAAGATTGCTTTCTAATTCACAATACTTCCTTGTAGATTTTTTTCCATTAATTTCTTCCTCTTCACAAGAAAAGTAAGCATGTCTCCATTGTGGTTTAAATTATTTTACATCCAGGCTATAAGAATACCTTTGCCTATAATATATATGCAGACAGAAATAGCCATTGCTGTATGTTCCAAGTAATATCTTAGAAATTCATCATTTTAGATTATGGGGTAGTAAGAGGACCCTATGCTTTCCTTGTCCCTCAAAGGTTAACAAATATCAGATCATTCTGAATACCCAAGAAATTGATCTGAGGACTGAGAGAACAAACTGCACAACTAGAGGGAGACAAGATGCCACATTATGGAAGGTAGGAGGTGTGAAGATGTGATTTAAGGGAAAAAAGGATCATGGGTGGTGCAGAGGGGAGGGAACCCTAGTCACAAAGAAAGGAGAGAGAGAGGGAGAAAGAGAGGGAGAGAGAGCGCAGTACATACAGGATGGCAAAAGAAAACACTTCTCCAAAACCATTGACTGGGAAAACAAGAGGGGCTGATTATTGTGAGTTTTTACAACAAGTGGAGCTCAAACACTGGAGGTTTAGAAGTCCAGGCTGTGGTCAATGTGGAGCCCAGCAGATGCTGTGGTGCTCCTGTGGTGAGGGGGGGCATAGGGCCAGGAGTGGATAGCATGATCTGAGGATCCCCTGAGATGCACTGGAAGAGACTTTCCTTCTCCTTGGAGTGCTTCTGGAAGAGGTGGCATTACCTCTCAGGGAACAAAAGAGCTGGTGGACACCGTAGTGCTGCCCCATTCCTTATCACGGGGGCAGAAACACCTGCTGAGGGTAGCTAACCTGGACAGTGGCTTTTTGCTGCATTTTACTCTAAACTCCAAGCCCTGATGCATTGGTGCAACTATCCCTCTGGGACAAACCAGCACCAGCTCAAGCACAGTGAGACCCTGCCCCAGAGGACCAGTGAGGGTCTGTATCAGGCCAGATCCCTAAAGTTTGGATTTTTAAAACTCAGCCAGCATGCTTGAGATAAATGCAGGTGCACTGTGCTGCAGGGTAGGGAGACAGCCCAGACACAGAAAAGGTGAAGGCAGGTATCAGAATGATGCCTGGGACACATGAAGGGGAAGATTGTTTGCTCTTCTGTGAGGACTTCCCAAACAGCAGTAGGAGCAAAATCCCCTCTCTGAGATGAGGGAGAGAGCTGCCACCAGTTTTCTCCCATGCCCATTGACACAGACCAACTTCAGTGAGCAGAGCAGCACCAACAGTGGGGTGCTTGGCCATTTAAACCAAGCCCTGCCTCCCTGCATTCTGCAGGTGCTTCTTTACTAGCACACGAGTGCCTGAGAACCAGACCAGTGGTCCCCTCTCCCAGAAGACCAACACCTCCCCCCCAACATGCTTCAAGTCTACTGACCATAGATTGCTGCAAAGTTTCAGGCCTAAGGGAAATAGGACCTGGCTTCTTTTAACAAGCAGACCAGAGCGCACCTAGTAAAACTCACCATAATCTAGACAAGGTCAAAACATTTCCCACTGCAAGCAAGGGAAAACTCTTCAGAGAACTGACTTGAGAGAAAGAACAGCCAAAACACAGCAGCAGAGTGCACATGGCATACACCAGAAACATTTCCTGATACACCAGGCCCTGGAAAGTATATGACTTCTTCTTAACAAAGCCATTACTCTCAGGAGCTGGAAACATAACAGGTTTTCCTAAAACACAGAAGAACACAGAAACCTAGCCAAAATGCCAAGATAGAGGAATTCATCCCAAAAGAAAGAACGAGGAAAGGTCATGACCTGCAATTTAATCAAAACAGATATGAGCAATGTGCCTGATCCAGAATTTAAAGTAACATCATCATCATAAGGATACTACCTGGGCTTGAGGAAAGCATAGAATACACCAGGGAGTCCCTTACCACAGAGATAAAAGACTTGTGGACAAAAGACTTTAGTCAGGTTAGACAACCTGACTAAAAACTAGTCAGGTTGAAATAAAAAATACTATAACCAGCATGCAAAACCAACTGGATATAATGACCATAAGAACTGAAGAAACAGGAACAAATACATGATTAGAAGATAAAATTATGGAAAATAATAAAGTTGAAAAGAAGAAGGAAAGAAAAATATTGGATCATGAATGTAGGTTTAGAGAACTTAACAACTACATAAAGCATAATAACATTCATATCATAAAGCTCCAGAAGAAGAAAGGGAAAAAGGGGTAGAGGGCTTATTTGAGCAAATTATAGATGAAAATTTCCCTAAGCTGGGGAAGGAAATAGACATTCAAATCTAGGAGTCACAAATAAGTTCCATCAAAATCAACAAAAGCAGGCCCATACCAAAAGACATATTGTAATAAAATTTGCAAAATACAGAGATAAGGAAAAAATACTAAAAGCAGCAAGGGAAAAGAAATCCCTAACTTACAAGCCAAGACAAATAAGGTTAGCAGCAGATCTATTCACAGAAACTTGGCAGGCCAGTAGTGAGTGGCATAATATATTCAATGTGCTGAATGTGAAAATTATGTGGCCAAGAATACTTTACCCAGCAAGGCTGTCATTCAGGATAGAAGAAAGATAGTTTCCCAGACAAACAATAACTAAAGGAGTTCATGACCACAAAACCAGCACTGCAAGAAATATTAAAGGGGACACCTTTGAGTGAGAAAGAAAGACCAAAAGTGACAAAGACTAGAAAGGAACTAGAAAGGAACCTATAAATTACCTTTATAGGTAATTCAAGGACACAAAAATTCATATTTATCAATAATCACTCTAGGGGAGGAGGGGCAAGATGGTGGAGAAGTAGGAGACTTTGTTTCAACTGGTCCCCTAAAGTGAGCTAAATAACTACCAGAACACTCTGAACATCCATGAAATCAGCCCGAGATGTAAGATTATACACTTCTGGATCTCTACGGGGGCAGAAGACAGCAGTGGAGAGGTAAAGCACAGTGGGAACACTAGGACTCATATCCGAGGATAAACAGAAGGGAGAGGGAGCCACCAGAATCAACCCATTGGAAAGTAATACCTCAATATAAAAATACTCCAGCATTAACTTGGAGTCTGGTAAAAAAAAAAAAAAAAAAAAAACTCAAAAAAAGCAAAAGATCTTAAGGGGCAACTGGTGGATTTGGGCGGTCACGGGCATGGGCCTAAGCCCACATTCCCAGGATAGGCACCACCAGCAAACACCCTCATCAGAGAGTCCACTGGGGCCTCCAGCCCGTGGTCCCTGAGTCCATGGCTTTCTGCTGCTTGCACCACTGCTTGGGCTGGGCTCACTCCTGCCCACACCTGAGAGAGCTTGGTGTGGGTGCCAGCCAGTGGTCTCTAGGACTGTGGCCTTCTGCCTCCAGCTGAGGGGTCTGAGTGCTCCCAGCCTGTGCCTGAGAGAACACAGTGCTATTTCAGGACAGGATTCCTCTGCAGCCTGCACGAACTTGGGGTCTGAGCACACCTGGCATGGGCCTGGACTCCAGACAGCGGTCCCGGCAATGGCAGCCACTGGAAGTGGGCTCCCCAGACCAATATTGCTCACGGTTTTAGCGGCATGGGGGTGCAGAGACAAGCAGGGGCCTCAGGCAACCACTGGGACGGTGGCTGGGGGTGTGCACCGCCCATGGGGGGCTGCAGTGTGCAGCAGAGTTTGCAGAGGGTGAGTCTGTGTGTTCTGGACCACCTAGAGGGGAACAGTCTGAGGCTTCTCTCTGAGGCAGAAGTCCGGGTGTGGACAGATCCTTTCTTTGCTCTGACCCTTGAAAAGCTAAAAAGCTGCCAAAGAACAAAAACCTTCAGAGAGAAACGCCTGAAAAACTGGTTTCCACAGAGCCCAGCCCCTTTATAGCTGGCAGGGTGGATCAACCCAAGCAAGATTGACTGGAAAACAAGGCAGCAGGCCCCTCCCTCAGAAGATAAGCCAAAAGCAAGGGAACAATAACCACAGGGTACCCATAAAACTGTAAAACCCCAATATCAAGGGAAAACAATATATTAAGCTCTTGGTATTTTTTTTTTTTTAAATTCATTCTCAGGATTCTTTTAATTTTTTTTAACCTACTTGCCATTACAACTAGAGGTTTAATACAACATATTCTTTTAATTTTTTTTAACCTACTTGCCATTACAACTAGAGGTTTAATACAACATATTCTATAATAACTTTTTAACTTGAACTTTTTTCATACATATACCTGTGTCTCTTTTTCTTTTTCTTCTCTCTCTCTCTCTTTTTTTTTTTTAAAAAGATTTTATTTATTTGACAGAGAGAAACACAGCGAGAGAGGGAACACAAGCAGAGGGAGTGGTAGCGGGAGAAGCAGGCTTCCTGCCGAGCAAGGAGCCTGATGTGGGGCTAGATCCCAGGACTCTAGGATCATGACCTGAGCTGAAGGCAGACGCTTAACGACTGAGCCACCCAGGCGCTCCTCTCTCTCTCTTTTTTTAATATACATATAGATATAAGCTTCAAGGTAATCCTTTTCCCTATTCAATACTACTCCTATATATAAACCAGCTTTAATTTCCCTGTGTCTCTGGAAAGTTGAGTCCTTTAAGAAAGATAACAAGATACACCCAGGAAGAACTGAAATAACCTTCCTCACCCACATTGAAGATTTATAACCACCCTTCCATTTTATTCTACTGTCAATGTTTTGGTGTATATGTTTTTGTTCTGATATTATATAAATCTTATTCTTGGGGTTCATTTTGGCTGGGTTCTTTTTTTTTCTTGTCATTAACTTTTGTTGGTCTTTTTGTTTGTTCGTGTTTGTTTCGGTACCTTATAAACCTTACTGTTGGAGCCCATTTTGGCTGGGTTTTCTCTTTCTCTTTCTCTCTCTCTCTTTTTTACTTTCTTTTTGATGGTGACTTCCGATTGCTCCAAAACTTTCCGGGGTACACCTTGCCTGGATCATGGTTGATATATTCACCTATACATCCCCCCCAACCACTTCTCACCAAAATGACTAGGAAGAGGAACACCCAACAGGAAAAACCCAGAGACTGCTGCCCTCTCCTTTGGAACTATTGGATATAGACATAAACAATATGTCAGAAAAGGATTTCAGGGTAACAATTATCCAGGCAATGGCTAGGTTGGAGAATAACATTAGTGACAACATAGAATCTCTAAGGGTGGAACTGAGAGCCAATATGGCTAATGTTAAAAATGCGATCAATGAGATCCAATCCAATCTAAATAGTCTAACAGCTAGGGTAACTGGGACAGAGGATAAAATTAGTGATCTAGAGAACAAAGTGATAGAGAAGGTCAAGAGGAGGGCTGGAACAAACTGCTTAGAAACCATGAGAGCAGACTTAGAGAAATAAATGACACCATGAAATGTTCCAAGGTGAAAGTTATTGGAATCCCTGAAGGGGTGGAGAAAGACAGAAGACTAGAAGATATATCTGAATAAATTCTGGGTAAAAATTTCCCCAATCTGGGGAATGGAACAAGTGTTCATGTCCTAGAGGCAGAAAGGACAACCCCCCAAGATCAACAAGTGTAGAAAAACATCTACACACATAATTGTGAGATTCACAAATTATAATTTTAGACAAGAGGACCTGAGGGCAGCTAGGGGGAAGAGATTCCTTATGTACAGAGAAAGATCCATCAGAATAACATCAGACCTGTCCACAGAAACCTGGCAAGCCAGAAAGGGCTGGAATGATATATTCAGGGCACTAAATGAGAAGAACATGCAGCCAAGAATACTTTATCCAGCAAGGCTGACATTCAAAATGGATGGGGAGATAAAGAGCTTCCAAGACTGGCAATGTTTAAAAAAGCATGTGACCTCCAAGCTGGCACTACAAGAAATATTAAGGGGGGGTTTCTATAAAAGAAGAAAGAACCCATGAGTGACACAGAACAGAAACTTACAATCTATAGAAACAAGGACTTCACAGGCAACATGATGTCAATAAACACTTATCTTTCAATAATCACTCTTAATGTGAATGGCCCAAATGCTCCCATAAAACCGCACAGGGTTGCAGAATGGATAAAACGACAGGACCTTTTCATATGTTTTCTACAAGAGACACATTCAGAACCTAAAGAAACATCCAGACTGAAAGTGAAGGGATGGAGAACCATCTTTCATGCCAACAGGGCTTAAAAGAAAGCTGGAGTAGTGATTCTCATATCAAATAAATTGGATTTTAAGCTAAAGACTATAGTCAGAGATATAGAAGGACACTACATCATTCTTAAAGGGTCTATGCACCAAGAGGATCTAACAATTGTAAATATTTATGCCCCCAACATGGGAGCAGCCAACTACACAAGCCAACTGTTAATCAAAATAAAGAGTCATATTGATATGAATACATTAATTGTAGGGGATCTTAAAACGCCACTCTCAGTAATAGATCATCCAAGCACAAAATCAATAAAGAAACAAGAGCTTTGAATGGCACATTAAACCAGATGGACCTCATAGGTATATAAAGAATATTCCACCCTAAAACAACAGAATATGCATTCTTCTAAAGTGCGCATGGAACTTTCTCCAGAATAGACCACCTACTGGATCACAAATCAGGGATCAGTCGATACCAAAAGATTGAGAGGATTCCCTGCATATTCTCAGACCAAAGTGCTTTGAAACTGGAACTCAACCACAAGAAAAAGTTTGGAAGGAAGTCAAACACTTTGAAGCTAAAGATCAACCTGCTCAAGAATGTTTGGATCAACCAGGAAATCAAAGAAGAACTTAAACAACTCATGGAAACCAATGAGAATGAAGACACATCAATCCAAAACCTACGGGATATAGCAAAGGCAGTCCTAAGGGGGAAATACATGGCCATCCAAGCCTCACTCAAAAAAACTGAAAAATCCCGAATACACCAGCTCTCTTTACACCTTAAAGAACTGGAAAATCAACAACAAATTAAGCCAAACCTACACACAAGAAGGGAAATAATCAAGATTAGAGCAGAAATCAATGAGTTAGAAACTAGAGATACAGTAGAACACATCAATGAAAGTAGAAGTTGGTTCTTTGAAAGAATCAATAAGATCGATAAACCACTGGCCAAACTAATCCAAAAGAAAAAAGAGAGGACCTAAATTAATAAAATTATGAAAGAAAGAAGAGATATCATGACTAACACCAAGGAAATAGAAACAATCATCAGAAATTATTATCAACAGTTATATGCCAATAAGTTAAGCAACCTAGAAGAAATGGATGCATTCCTGGAAACCTATAAATTTCCAAGACTGAAATAGAAATTGACAACCTGAATAAACAAATATCTAGTAATGAGATTGAAGCAGTAATCAAAAACCTCCCAAGAAACAAGAGCCCAGGACCTGAAGGATTCCCTGGGGAATTCAAACATTCAAAGAAGAAATAATGCCTATTCTCCTGAAACTGTTTCAAAAAATAGAAACAAAAAGAAAATTTCCAGACTCTTTATTTGAAGCCAAGATTACCTTGATCCCCAAGCCAGGCAAAGATTCCATCAAAAAGGAGAATTTCAGACCAATATCCCTGTTGAACATGGATGCCAAAATTTTCAACAAGATCTTAGCTAATAGGATCCAACAGTACATTAAAAAGATTATTCATCATGACCAGGTGGGATTTATCCCTGGGATGCAAGAGTGGTTCAACATTTGCAAATCAATCAATGTGATAGAAAAAATCAATATGAGAAAAGAGAAGAACCACATGGTCTTCTCAACTGATGCAGAAAAAGCATTTGACAAAATTCAGCATCCATTCCTGATTAAAACTCTTCAAAGTATAGATGATAGAGGGGAACATTCCTCATCTTCATAAAATCTATCTATGAAAAGCTCAGGGAGAATATCATTCTCAATGGGGAAAAGCTGACAGTCTTCTCTTTGAGGATTGGGAAGATGACAAAGATGCCCACTCTCACCACTGTTGTTCAACATAGTACTAGAAGTCCTAGCAGCAGCAATCAGAAAACAAAAAGAAATAAAAGGTATTCAAACTGGTAGTGAAGAAGTCAAACTCTCTCACTTCGCAGATGACATAATACTTTATATGGAAAACCCAAAAGACTCCACCCCTAAACTACTAGAACTCATACAGCAATTCAGTAATCTGTCAGGATACAAAATCAATTCACAGAAATCAGTTGCTTTCCTATACACTAACAATGAAAATATGGAAAGGGAAATTAGAGAATCGATTCCATTTACTGTAGCACCAAGAACCATAGGATACCTGGGAATAAAACTAACCCAAGAGGTAAAGGATCTGTACTCGAGGAACTACAGAACACTCATGAAAGAAATTGAAGAAGACACAAAAAGGTGGAAAAGTGTTCCATGCTCATGGATTGGAAGAATAAACATTATTAAAATGTATATACTGCCCAGAGCAATGTATACTTTCAGTGCCATCCCGATCAAAATTCCACCGGCATTTTTCAAAGGGCTAGAACAAACAATCTTAAAATTTGTATGGAACCAGAAAAGACCCCGAACTGCTAAGGAAATGTTGAAAAAGAAAAACAAATCTGGAGGCATCACGTTGCCTGATTTCAAGCTTTACTACAAAGCGGTGATCACCAAGACAGCATGGTACTGACACAAAAACAGACACATAGACCAGTGGAACAGAGTAGAGTGCCCAGATAATGGATCCGCAACTCTATGGGCAAACAGTCTTTGACAAAGCTGGAAAAAAATATCCAGTGGAAAAAAGACAGTCTCTTCAATAAGTAGCGCTAGGAAAATTGGACAACTATGTATAGAAGAATGAAACTTAACCATTCTCTTACACCATACACAAAGATAACCTCGAAATGGATATGAGACCTCAACTTGAGACAGGAATCTATTAATATTGTAGAGGAGAACATAAGCAGTAACCCCTTTGATATCAGCCACAGCAAATTCTTTCAGGACATGTCTCCAAAGGCAAAGGAAACAAAAGTGAAAATGAACTTTGGGACTTCAAGAGAAGAAGCCTCTGCACAGCAAAGGAAATAGTGAACAAAACAGAGGCAACCCATGGAATGAGAGAGGATGTTCACAAATGACACTACAGACAAAGGGCTGATATCTAAGATCTATAAAGAACTCCTCAAACTCAACTCTCACAAAACAGATAATCACATCAAAAATGGGCAGAAGACATGAACAAACACTTCTCCAAAAATGCTCATGATCATTAGCCATCAGGGAGATTCAAATCAAAACCACATTGAGATACCACCTTACACCAGTTAGAATGGCCAAAATCAACAAGACAGTAAACAACAACTATTGGAGAGGATGTGGAGAAAAGTGAACCCTCTTCCACTGTTGGTGGGAATGCAAGTTGGTGCAGCCACTTTGCAAAACAGTGTGGAGATTCCTGAAAAAATTAAAAATAGAACTACCCTATGACGCTGCAATTGCACTACTGGGTATTTACCCCAAAGATACAGATGCAGTGAAAAGAAGGGTCACATGTATCCCAGTGTTCATAGCAGCAATGGCCACAATCGCCAAACTGTGGAAAGAACCAAAATGTCCTTCAACAGATGAATGGATAAAGAAGATATGGTCCAGGGGCGCCTGGGTGGCTCAGTGGGTTAAAGCTTCTGCCTTTGGCTCAGGTCATGATCCCAGGGTTCTGGGATCGAGTCCCACAATGGGCTCTCTGCTCATCAGGGAGCCTGCTTCCCCCTCCTCTCTGCCTGTCTTTCTGCCTACTTGTGATCTCTCTCTGTGTCAAATAAATTTAATAAACAAACAAACAAACAAATAAATAAATAAAAAGAAGATATCGTCCATATATACAATGGAATATTATGCTTCCATAGGAAAGAATGAATACCCAACTTTTGTATCAACATAGATGCGACTGGAAGAGGTTATGCTGAGTGAAATAAGTCAACCCGAGAGAGTCAGTTATCATCTGGTTTCACTTACATGTGGAGCATAAGGAAAAACATGGAGGACATTAGGAGAAGGAAAGGAAAAGTGAATTGGGATAAACTGGAGGAGGAGACGAAACATGAGATACTGTGGATTCTGAGAAACAAACTGAGGGTTTTGGAGGGTGGGGGCTGGGGGGTTAGGTGAGCAAGACCCATCTATATGGTGCCTACAAGAGACTCATTATAGCCCTATCTGCAGATTGATATCTGCAGATTGAAAGTGAAGTGACAGAGAACCATTTATCATGCTAATGGATGTCAAAGAAAGCCAAAGTAGGCATACTTACATCAGACAAACTAGATTTCCTTTTCCTTCTTTCCTTCCTTCCTTCCTTCCTTCCTTCCTTCCTTCCTTCCTTCCTTCCTTTCTTTCTTTCTTTCTTTCTTTCTTTCTTTCTTCTTGTAGAGGTGGTAGAGAGAGAGAGAATCTTAAGCAGGCTCCACTCCCAGTATGTATTCCAGTGCAGGGCTTGATTTCATAATCCTGGGATCATGACCTGAGCCAAGATCAAGAGTCAGACCCTTAACCAACTGAGCCACCCAGGTGCCCCTGAACAAACTAGATTTTAAACCAAAGACTGTAACAATAGATGAAGAAGGATACTCTATCATAATAAATTAGTCTATACAACAAGAAGGTCTAACAATTTTAAATATTTATGCCACCATCTTCGCAGCACCCAAATATATAAAAAGACTAATAACAAATATAAGGAAATTCATTGATAATATAATACAATAGCAGTAGGGGACATTAACACCCTTCTGACAGCAATTGGCAGATCATCTAAGCAAAAAATCAACAAGGAAACAAAGGCTTTGAATGACACACTGGACCAGATGGACTTCACAGATATATTCAAAACATTCCATCCTAAAGCAGCAGAATACATATTCTTTGCAAGTGCACATGGGGCATTCTCCACAATAGATCACATACTGGGCCACAAATCAGGCCTTAACAAATGCAAAATGATTGAGTTCTTGCCATGCATATTTTTAGATAGCAACACTATGAAACTTGAAGTCATATGAAATGTTGAAAATATTTAGAAAGTCCAGAAATACATGGAGGTTAAAGAACATCCTACTAAAGAATGAATGAGTTAACCAAGAAATTAAAGAAGAAATTTTAAAAATACATGGAAGCAAATGAAAATGAAAACATGACAGTCCAGAACCTTTGGGATACAGCAAAATTAGTCATAAGAGGGAATTATATAGCAAGAGAGACCTATCTCAAGAAGCAAAAAGTCTCAAATACACAATCTAACCTTACACCTAAAGGAGCTAGAAAAGGAACAGCACATAAAGCCTAAAACCAGAAGAAGGAAAATAATAAATATTAGTACAGAAATAAATGATATGAACATACAAACAAACAAAAAAACTCAGTAGAATACATCAATGAAACTAGATGCTGGTTCTTGGAAATAATTAACAAAACTGATAAACCAAGAACCAGACTTATCAAAAAGAAAAGAGAAAAGACCCAAATAAAATCACTAATTAAAGAGGAGAGATCACAACCAACACCACATAAATACAAACAATTACAAGAGAATATTATGAAAAATCATATGCCAACAAATTGAGTAATCTGGAAGAAATGGATAAATTCCTAGAAACGTATAAACTACCAAAACTGAAACAGAAAGAAATAGAAAATTTGAACAGACCCATAACCAGCAAAGAAATTGAAACAGTAATCCAAAGTCTCCCAACCAATGAAAGTCCAGGCCCAAATGGCTTCCCAGGGAATTCTACCAAACATTTAAAGAAGTGTTAATGCCTATTCATCTCAAACTGTTCCAAAAAATAGAAATGGAAGGAAAACTTCTAAACTCATTGTACAAGGCCGGCATTTCCTTGATTCCACAATCAGACAGAGACCCCACTAAATTGGAGAACTATAGGCCAATATCCCTAATGAATATGGATGCAAAAATTCTCAACAAAATAATAGCAAATTGAATCTGACAGTACATTAAAAGAATCATTCACCGTGATCAAGTGGGATTTATTTTTGGATTGCAAGATTTGTTTAATATTTGCAAATAAATCGTCATGATACATCACATTAATAAAAGGTTAAGAGCCATATGATCCTCTTAGTGGATACAAAAAAAGCATTTGACAAAGTACAGCATCAATTCTTTATTTAAAACCTCAACAAAGTAGGGATAGAGAGAACATACCTCAACATCATAAAGATCATCTAAGAAAGACTCATAGCTAATATCATCCTCAATGGGGGAAAAACCAAGAGCTTTTCCCCTATAGTCAGGAAAAATACAGGGATGTCCACTCTCAGCATTGTTATTTAACATCATACTGGAAATCCTAGTCTCAACAATCAGAGAAGAAGAAGAAATAAAAGGCATCCAAATTGTCAAAGAAAAAGTCAAACTTTCACTGTTTGCAGACAACATGATACTCTGTGTTGAAAACCCAAAAGACTCCACCAGAAAATTGCTGAAACTGATACATAAATTAAGTAAAGATGCAGGATATAAAATCAATGTACAGAAATTTGTTGCATATCTATACATCAAAAATGAAGCAGTAGAAAGAGAAACCAAGGAGTCGATCCCATTTACAATTGCACCAAAACCCATAAGATACCTAGGCATAAACCTAACCAAAGAGGTAAAAGATCTGTAGTTTGAGACCCATAAAATTCTGATGAAAGAAATGGAAAAACATCCTATGCTCATGGGTTGGAAGAACAAGTATTGTTAAAATGTCTATACTACTCAAAGCACTCTACACATTTAATGCAATCCTTATTAAAATACCACCAGCATTTTTCACAGAGCTGACACAAACAATCCTAATATTTGTATGGAACCACAAAAGACTCTGAATAGCCAGAGGAATGTTGAAAAAGAAAAGCGAAGCTGGAGTCATCACAATTTCCGACTTCAAGCTGTACTACAAAGCGGTGATCATCAAAACAGTATGGTGACTTTTACAGGGGACCAAGACAAGATGGCGGAGGTGTAGGAGG
>JAQQSY010002259.1:0-13800 GCA_028646535.1 Procyon lotor
GGAGGAGGAAGGAGGGGGTGTCTCCGGAGCTGCCTCCTGTGGGGTCTCCGCTTGCAGTAAGGCAGCCCTATATGGACTATATGTCTCAGTTCCTATAGTCCAAGGTAAGCCAATGTGGTGTTTTGCGGCTCCTTCTCTGCTGCCGGCTTCTCCGCCCCAATACCTGGGAGCTCTGCCGCACTCGGGCTCCCCTGGTCCCTCAGTGACCCCACGGGTCCTGAAACCACACTGTTCCTGCGAGGGCTGAACACCCGGTTAGCCTCCAGAGCGATCTCCCTCAGCAGAGCAGACTAGAAGTTCCGGATTTTGTGCTCCGTGGCTCTGCGGCTGCTGGGAGCCGGCCCTTCCCCCCGGGGTCTCTCTTCCATCGCTTTAAATTCACTTTTTCCACACGTCCTACCTTTCTGAAAGTGGTCGATTTTCTGCTCCTAGAATTGCTGTTCTTATTCTCTTTTCTCTCCTGTTGTGTTTGCCGGCTTTTAGAGTGGTTTTCTGCCTCTTTAGCTGGACTTCTGGGACCCAGTGCTTTCTATGCCTCCTACACCTCCGCCATCTTCTATAATTTGCATTAACTTCTGACTTACGTGAGGTACTTGTTCTACAGATGCAGACTTATTGCTTTAACATATCAAATTTTGACAGTTATCACATTTCATGAAATGTCAGGTCATTGATTAAGAGAGCCATGGATTTTATATACCATTAAGGAACAAAAAAACAACCTATGGCAGTACTTTCCTATCACCTGGAGTTTTTACTTCATGTGTATTGAGTTATTTTATATTGGATTTTTTTTTCATACTTACCAGTATTCATGGATTTTTAGAAATCATAACTTGTGTGCATCCATGAAAAGTAAAATATAAGTGGAAAAATGGTTAAAGTATTTTGAATCTTCAATTGGGAGTCCTTCTTTATATTGTTTTGCTCCCTCTGCTATGAAGAGGTCTTTGATGCTCTTTTTCTTAAAATGATACTCTCATTCTTAAAAGGTGTGTTTGTAGCATGGGGAATATAGTTAATAGTATTTTGATAACTTTATATGATGACAGCTGGTAACACTTATCGTGGTGAGCATTTTGTAATGTATATAATTGTCAAATGACTGTATTGTACACCTGAAACTAATATATTACTGTATGTCAATAATACTTAAAAAAAAAATGTGTTGTTGAGTTACAAGACCACTCTTAGATTCAGTAATTCTCTAAGAAGACTCATAGAACTAAGCATATATTTGTACTCAAGGTTATGATTTATTACGGTAAAAGCTCTCACACTAAGCAAAAGGTCATGATGCAGTTTGGGGAAAAATCAGGCACAAGCTTCCAGAGCCCTCTCCTGGTGGAGTCAAATAGCATCCACTTAATTCCCCTCAGGAATGATTTGTAACAACATGGATGAAATGTTGCCTGCTATGGAAGCTTACTAGAAACTCCATAAACAGTTTTTAGTGGAGATTGGTCATGTAGGCCTAGCACATATCTAAATTCCAGAATCTTAGAAGGAAAGTAGGTGTTTATCATAAACTTACGGTTTGTACAAAACGGCTTAGGCACAGTAAACCACTATTAACAATTAATGGTGAGTAACTTTCCTCAGGTAAAGTTACTCACCATTAGTCAAAGACCATCCTTGCATGAAGGTCTTCTTAGGGATACCAGTTTAGGCTCACTATGTTAATAACTCTATTCCACAGAAGACCATTGTCTCTGAAATTTTTCTTACAAGCCTCTAATATCCATTCTGTAAGTTTTCATTCTGATGCTATCCTAATCTTACTGGAAAGATATAGTGGAACATATCATTCTTGCTTTAAAGGTCATACATGTCATAGGTTTGCCTATTGGTAGTCATGCCACCAGGAATAATAACCAAATTTATATATATATAGGCCATTTGTGACCCATTTTAGAGGTGGAAAAGATCTGCATCTTGGAGACAGTGGAAAAAAAGTGACCTAAAAACTGTTTTTTTTGTGATTGCTTGCTATATTGAATGATATATTATAGACCCTAATTAGATTCAATATTTGCTGTTGAGATGATTTTAATGGAACTTAGGATGGAAGGGAGAGTGTGGTGGCTGGCAGGATTATAGTATAGATCTTGAGTATTTAGTTTTGTCCATGTTTTGACCAGAGTGCAGAAGGGCCAAATCACCAAACAATGGTGAAAATGAATGTAGACATATAGTCTGGTAATATTCAGCTCTCTTAACTTTTTCCATTTTCTTTCCCCTTCAACAGTTTTATCTGTGTAAGAGTGGAGCTGCTCTGATAGAAGTTCTAAGCACTGTCCTTTGTACTTTTCCCCCATAAGTCTAAACATCTTTTCTGTTTGCATCTGTGTTGTCACTACTTTTGTTCTGGGCATTTATATCTCATGCTTAGTTTAGTGCATTGGCCTCCCATGATAGTTTCCTAGGGCTGCCATCACAAATTATCATGAACTTGGTGGATTAAAACAACAGATTTATTCTCTCATAGTTCTGGAGTATAGAAATCTACCCTACAGGTGTCTGCAGAAAGCAGAAATTCCCTCCAGAAAGCTCTAGGGGAGATTCTGTTCCTTGCTTTTCCCAGCTTTTGGTGGCCACAGACATTTCTTGGCTGTGTAACTCCAGTCTCTGCCTCTGTTTTAATATGGTCTTTGCCACTGTCTTTTCCATGTTTGTTACTTATAAGGACACTTGTCATTGGATTTAAAGCCCACTTGGTTAATCCAGGGTGTTCTTATCCTGAGATTTTTAATTATATTTTCAGAGACCCTTTTTCCAAATAAGGTCACAATCAGAGCTTTACACTCCTAATTGCTCTTTCTGTATCTGTGCTTTTTTTCTCCACTATAATATGTGAACTTCTGTTAGATGAATTTTCCTAGCTCATATTTTGGCTTCCTAAATTTTCAGTCTATAATGTTGCTTCATTTTTCCTCCTGCTTGTTTACACTTTCTTTGATTTGGCTTTAAGCTTCCTGAAGGCTAAGGAATTTCCTTTTTTCTTGTCCTCCTTCAGCATGAAGCCTGGTCTGTACAGGTAGTTGTTAAATAAGTTTTAGTGAACAAGGTGGATGAACAAATAAACTGAATTAAGAATTTGCCTTTCTGGCTTCATCTCTGTTATTTTTTTCTCTTATTTTTATTTTTACCAATGCCTGGATTTTTCTGTTTTCCAGACTCCTCAAGCATTTTCTGTTTCTGTCAATTTTTTTTTTTTAAAAAGATTTTATTTATTTACTTGATACAGAGAGAGATCATAAGTAGGCAGAGAGGCAGGCAGGGGGGCGGGAAGCAGGCTTCCTGCTGAGCAGAGAGCCCAATGTGGCGCTCCATCCCAGGACCCTGGGATCATGACCTGAGCTGAAGGCGGAGGCTTTAACCCACTGAGCCACCCAGATGTTCCTCTTTTTGTTTTTCTTAAGTGCCCTTTCTCTCCTTGGAAAAACTCACTTTGCCTAAGATCTAGCTTAAATCCCACTATTCTTCCACAAATTTACTGAAATAAAATTAGGATTACTAGTTTAGGGTTAGCTAAAAGAAATTTTCCCTTTTTAGATGAAGTTTTTTGCACTGTACACATGTCTCTCATTCATTCTCCCAAGTTACTATACATTGGCACTCTTGATTGGTCTTGATTGGAGTGGCTCTCATAAACGTGATATATCCCATTTTGTCTCAGAATGCCTAGGCAACTTATTCTGACATAATTATCTATCAGTAGTGCTCTTTCACTTCCCTTTCACTCTAAAAAATTTACTTTTTGGCTCAGATAACAAATTATATGGTCACTCTACCCATAATATCCATTGCCTTAGAAGCATTATTTTCTAGATTCTTAGCTCTTGGAAATCTCAAGTATACTATTTCCTACCTGATAGTACCTAGTACTTACTACTCAGTAAATGAAACTCAGTAAATATTTGAACTCTTTTACTATGTGCCATACCTAGTGTATTTTGGTCCATATTAGCTCATTTCCTTTATCTAATCCTTTGATCCAGTATTTTTCACTTACACCAGCCTTGTAAAATCTTAACTCTAATTCCGTACAGCTCTACAAATGTTTTATGCTTACCTCTCAGCTATTAATGGTCCTCTGGGAGAAAAAAAGTCATACAACCATGCTGCCATATGGTGCTACTATAGAATTGATTGGCGCTACTCTAGAATTAGGCGTTAGCTTTAATTGGACCTAAAACAATTCTATCAGAGTTTCCTTTTGTGCTTAGTACATTCTCCCATGTTTTGAATTTTTAAAAAAAATTTAGTGAAACCTTATTAATTAGGTGATATTAGTCCCATTTTATAGGTGATGAAACAGGCTGTCAAGTACCCAGGGTCACACTGATAAAAATTCAGATATCTGTGTGTTCTTGAATCTAGGTTAGTCTGGCTCCAAAGTTCTTGCTTTTTTGTTCTGCCCTCTCATCGTTCACAATTTAAATCTCATTTCTCACATCTGAGAAGTATCATACTACTGAGCCATAGTCTCCACATGTTTAGAGATGTCTTTTTTATTTTTATTTTTAATTTTTTTAAAAGATTATATTTATTTATTTGACAGATCACAAGTAGGCAGAGAGGCAGGCAGAGAGAGAGGGGGAAGCAGGCTTTCTGCTGAGCAGAGAGCCGGATGCGGGCCTTAATCCCAGGACCTTGAGATCATGACCTGAGCCAAAGGCAAAAAGGCTTTAACCCACCAAGCCACCCAGGAGCCCCTAGAGATGTCTTTTTTAAATAAAACCATAAATTTGAGACTTCTGGATTATTAATGCATGTTTTATAAATGTGTGTATAAATTTTTACTTGGGTCCTATATAGAAGGATGTCCTTTATGAGAATTGAAAGTAGATCAGTGTCTTTGAAGTACCTGTTCTTTACAGTGTTTTTTTCATCTGAGAATACATATTCATAGGTCTTCTGTTTTTATATATCACTTACAAGTTTAAAGTAAACTAAAGGATCAGAAGTAAATTCATTAGTGTGGTTAAAAAACAATTCTTTTGGTTGAAAAATTGCTTAATATCGATTATGAATTTTACTGCTGGAATAACAGTAAAGCTTAAGTTAATATAATTACTATAGTTTTGGGGGAAATAAATGTTATTGGGATTAAAACTCGTTTATTTCATTAGTGCTTAAAAATTGCCACAATTTCACAGGTTACTATAGGATTGAAAGAGTAGATTCTTAGTAATTGTTATGAAAATCCATTCTCCCAGGAACATTTTACCTCTGGTAGGAGTAGTGCTGATTTAAGAACTATACCCCCTAACTGGTGTAATTGGGCCATTCTAACTGGTGTAGTGTGATATCTCAATGTGGTTTTGATTTGAATCTCCCTGATGGCTAATGATGATGAACATTTTTTCATGTGTCTGTTAGCCATTTGTATGTCTTCTTTGGAGAAGTGTCTGTTCATGTCTTCTGCCCATTTTTTGATGTGATTATCTGTTTTTTGAGTGTTGAGTTTGAGGAGTTCTTTTTATATCTTGGATGGCCAAAATTAACAAGACCGTAAACAATAAATGCTGGAGAGGATGTGGAGAAAGCGGAGCCCTCTTCCACTGTTGGTAGGAATGTAAGGTGGTGCAGCCACTTTGGAAAACAGTGTGGAGATTCCTTAAGAAATTAAAAATAGAGCTATCCTGTGACCCAAAGTTGCACTAATGGGTATTTACCCCAAAGATACAGATGTAGTGAAAAGAAGGGGGGCCACATGTACCCCAATGTTCATAGCAGCAATGGCCATTATTGCCAACTGTGGAAAGAGCCAAGATGCCCTTCAACAGACGAATGGATAAAGAAGATATGGTCCATATATACAATGGAATATTATGCCTCCATCAGAAAGGATGAATACCCAACTTTTGTATCAACATGGACAGGACTAGAAGAGATTATGCTGAGTGAAATAAGTCACGTGGAGAGAGTCAATTATCATGGTCTCACTTACGTGTGGAGCATAAGGGAAAACATGGAGGACATTGTGAGAAGGAAAGGAAAAGTGAATTGGGGAAATCGGAGGGGGAGATGAACCATGAGAGATTGTGTAGACTCTGAGAAACAAATGGAGGGTTTTGGAGGGGAAGGGTGAGGGGTTAGATGAACTGGTGGTGGGTACTGAGGAGGGCACTATTACATGGAGCACTGGGTGAGGTGCATAAATAATGAATCTTGGAACACTGAAAAAATAAATTAAAAAAAAAAACTACAATCCCCCCACGCCTTTTTATTTTGAAAATCAATGCTTTTGATTGTCCTCACTAATAGCCTTTCTAGATATTCTTTCTCTGAAACATTTAGAATTTATTTATAATTTGCTTAGCATGATGGCGTTGGAACGATTACTTTTTGAAGCCAGACTTCTTGTCTAGCTTCAAATAAGCCCTAACCACTAGCTATATGTTAAGGGCAAATCACCTCAAATGTCTCTATAAAATGAGATTAGATCAGATGTTCTCTAAGTTCTCTTCCAGATCTAAGATTTTGTGCTTCTGTTCTGAAAATATGAAGAAACTGTGCTTTTAAGCATGATAACTAAAGAGAACCCATTTATGTTGGTTAAATCAAGATATTTTCTTTATTTGAAATTGAAAGGTAGTGATTGAGAGTAGATGGTAGAAACAACTTTTAGAGCATTTTGTAAAGGCTGAAATTACTACTTCAAGATGAGATATGATGCAATAGGATAAAATTTAAAGTTAGTGTTAATATATGGAAATATTTTAGTAGAAGTTTGTTATCTCTTGGATCCGTTATTCCCTGTGTTTGGTTACATGTAAATCATTATAACTCTTTTTGGCTGATTTTTTTGTTGCGTTTTGTAGAAAACTCAAACCTGTAGTTAGAAGTTAATCTTTTATTAAACTTCCATTCTAGAACTCTGTACCCCATGAAACAAATGTTATATAGCTATACTATTCAGTACTGTAGTCATTAGCCACATGTGGCAATTGAGCTATTCTAGGAATTGTTAAACACTGTGCCAAAGCATAATTAGAAGTTTTAGTTTTAGTTTATTCTCTACTGTGTCATTTCTGATTACTGCCCTTTACTCATTTTGGATTCAGACTTAGTTTCTGTATTTTGGCCTAATCCTGGATTTGTGATTAACCTGCATTGGCCTTTCTAGCCTATGAAAATCTTAGATTTCACCTCTTCCAAAGCTTTCCCTGATTCTACTATGACAGATGGCACTGTTTCTTATTATTTGTATGATAATTTTTTTTCCCTTGATGTGTTATATGGGGGGAAAAAATTACCTATCTACCTCACAATGTGCTTTTTTGGGGGGAGAGGGATAGGTATGGGGATCAAATGAAATGGTAAAATGAAAATCCAATAAAATATGTAAAAACTGACAATTTTCAGGAATGTACAACTGTAAGGTGGTGAGACATTTTATTTGTGAAAACTAAGTTTTCACAATATAAAAAAAACATTTATGTGAAAACTGAGTTTCAGAGAAATTGACTTCCCCACCTTCTCACATTATTCACCTCACTTTGCTTAGAACTTTAATTCTGACAATCTTTACCTACACTGGTTTGTATAATCCTTTGATCCTATTTCCTTTTCTTCCCTTCTTGAGGAGCTGAAAGTATATGGTCTATCACTGAACTCATTTCTTTGTACAGTCAACCCCTTGTTCATCTTTTATCTCTGCTAGCCTGGTAAAACTCTCAACCTAGGTTAACTCTTACATACTGTTTGCCTCTTCCATGCCTCCGCTCAGGTAGCTGAATGCTGATGGATGTCACCATAATTCAAGAGTAGTAACTGCAGGTGATTGTTGGTACTACCCTGAAATGTACGTTTTCCTAGTTAATGGGGGTTTTTTTCTATCTTTTTTTTTTTTTTTTTTTGAAGATATTATTTATTCGACAGAGAGAAACACAGTGAGAGAGGGAACACAAGCAGAGGGAATGGAAGCGGGAGAAGCAGGCTTTCTGCCGAGCAGGGAGCCCGATGCGGGGCTCGATCCCAGGACCCTGGGATCATGACCTAAGCCGAAGGCAGCCGCTTAACGACTGAGCCACCCAGGCGCCCCTCTACTCTTTAAAAAATTATCGAGGACTACAGCAAGCTTTTGTTAGTGTGGATCTTATCTGCCAGTATATACTTGATTAAAAATTAAAACAGTAATTTTATAATGTTTTAATTCCTTCAAAAGTAATCATTATATGTTAATAAATATTTTTATGAAAAACAAATATCTTTTATTAAAAATAGTGATAAGAGTGGCATACTTCTTTATTTTGCAGATGTTTTCAACATCTACCTTAGTAACAACTGGATTTTCATACTTGCTTCTGTAGTTAACCTGCCGAATACCATATGTTCTGGAATATCCACTGTATATTCATGACAGAAGGGAATGAAAAGATAGTTATCTGGAATGACTGTGACCTAAGTTTTGATTTTTTAACCATCTGAAAAGGTCTTGGAGACTCTCAAAAGTCACACTCTGAATACTTCATTCCATTGACTGTTACCCCACCCCTGTTGTACATCTTATATCTTTTAACCCTCTAGACATCCTCTCTTATTCTCACATGAAATCCTTGCTTTCTGTTTTAAGCAGCAAATGGAAGTAGTCAGAAAAGAACTTTCACTACCATACCTACCCATCTGTAAAGGTAGGCTGCCATTTACAACTGAGGTACAGTAAATGGGTAACAACATCCCTGAGTCCTGTTCCACACTGTCTTTTCTCAAAGATACCACTTTTAACAACTGTGCCTTCTCTTGTCTCATAAATTTTCCTTTCATTCATTTCAGTCAGCATGAAAATATGCTATAATATTTCTCATTAAGAAAAGACTTTTTGCGATGCATAATCTCTTGAGCTACTGTCTTATCTGTCTTTATAGTAAAAATCATCTCGAGTTGTCTGTATACAAAATGTTCTCCAATTCCTCTCATAGTCTCATTTTTATATAAAACAGCTTTATTGGGTGTAAGCAACATATAATAAGCTGCACCTACTTAGGGTTTACAATTTGATGATAAGTTTTAACAAAGACATTGCCTGTTAAAACATCGCTACAGTGAAGATAGTGAATATTATCTATCACTCCCAAAAGTTTCTATTTTCTGTAAATCATCCATCCCATCCCTTCTTATCCCTCTTCCCCTAAGCAAGCACCTGTTTTTGTCACTGTAAAGTAGTTAGCATTTTCTAGAGTTTTATATAAATGGAATTATACTTTGTGTACTCTTGCTTTTTTTTTAGCATAATTACTTTTAAATTTAACCATATTGTTGCATTTATCAGTTCATTTCCTTTTATTGTGAGTATTATTTGGTTATATAAGTACCCCTTTTTAAAATTTTTAATACACTTCATTTTTTAAGAGTAGTTTTAGTTCATAGCAAAATTGAATGGACACAGAGTTCTCATATGCACTGTAGTCACCCTTCCCCTCAGCAACCCGATCAGCATCTTCTACCAGAGTGATACATTTGTTAAAATTGATGAACCACTTTGATATTTGATCATCATCACCCAAAGGCCATAGTTTACATTAGGGTTCCCTCTTGGTATTGTACATTCCATGGGTTTTGACAAATTCATGACATGGATTCACCATTATAGTATTATGCAGAGTAGTTTTACTCCCCTAAAAATTCTTGATATTTTACAGCTATTCATTGCCCACTTTCCTCCAACTCCTGGCAACCAGTGGTCTTTTTATGGTCTCCAAAGTTTAGCCTTTTCCAACGTATCACATAATTGGAATCATTCAGTATATGGCCTTTATAGATTGGCTTTTTTTTTTAACTCAGCTATATATATTTAAAGTTCCTCCATGGCTTTTGTGGCTCGATACCTCATTTCTTTTTAGTGCTGAATGATATTCCTTTGTCCAAACGTACCATAGTTCATTCATTTGTCTACTGAAGGACACCTTTGTTCCAAGTTTTGGCAGTTCTGAATAAAGCTGCCATAAACATCCATGTGTAGATTTCTGTGTAGGTGTAAATTTTCTACTTATTTGGGTAGAGACAAAGGAATACAGTTGCTGGTTTGTAGCATAAGAGTATATCTAATTTTCTAAGAAACTGCCAAATTGTCTTCCATAGTGGCTGTACTATTTTTCATTTCCACCAGTATTGAACGGTAGTTCCTGTTGCTCCATATCTTTGTGAGCATTTGGTATTGGCAGTATTTGAATTTTAAGCCATTCTAATTGGTGGGTGGTGATATATAATTGTTTTAATTTGCAATTACTTAATAATATGATGTCGAGCATCTTTTCATATGTTTCTTTGCTATCTTTTTGGTAAAGTGTCTATTAAGGTTGTTGGTTCATTTTAAAAATTTTTTTTTCTTACTGTTGAGTTTTAAAAGTTCTCTATTTTGGATATTAGCCCTTTATTACAACTTTTCTTTTGCAAATATCTATTCTAGTCAGTGGCTTGTCTTCTCATTCTCTTGATAGTGTTGTTTGCAGAACAAAAATTTTTATTTTGATGATGTCCAGCTTGTCCATTATTTCTTGGATCATCTCTTCGGTGTCATGTCTAAAAAATGATCACCACCCTCATCATGTAGGTTTCTTCCTGTGTTTGTATTCTAGGAATTTTTTAGTCTTGCAATTTATATTTACATTTGTGATCCATTTTGAGTTAATATTTATGAAGGGTCTAAGATTGGTCTAGACTGACATTTTTGCATGTGGATGTCCAGTTGTTCCAGCAGCATTTGTTGAAAATATTCTCTTTGCTCTATTATATTGCATTTGCCTCTTTGTCTGAATAGATTGATTATAGTCATCTATTTTGGGCTCTCTATTCTGTTCTGTTGATATATTTGTCTATTCTTTCACCAGTGCCACACTTTCTTGGTTACTATAGCTTTATAGTAAGTCTTAAAGTCATGTGGTGAAAGTCCTCTGATTTCGTTCTTTTTCAATATAGTGTTGGCTATTCTGGGTCTTCCCTTTCTCCAAGAATCGGTGTGTTGATATCAAAGTAACTTTCTGGGATTTGCCTGGGACTATGTTGAATGTATAGATCAAGTGGGAAGAACTGACATCTTGACAATATGGAGTCTTCCTATCCATGAACATGGAATATGCTTAAATGTTTATTTAGTTCTTTGATAACTTCGATCAGTTTTGTAGTTTTCCTCACATAGATCTTGTACGTATTTTGTTAAGATTTATATCCAAGTATTTCATTTTTTGGATACTAATGTAAATGATACTGTGTTTTTAATTTGAAATTCCACTTTTCATTGCTACCATATAGGAAGGTGATTTCATCCTACAGCTTTGCTATAACCGCTTATTAGTTTGAAGAGTTTTTTTGGTCATTTCTTTCCGATTTTCTACATAGACAGTCATGTCATCGGTGAACAAAGTTTTATTTTTTCTTTTCCAATCACTTTATGTTTATTTCCCTTTCTTACATTAGCTAGAATTTCTAGTATAATGCTGAAAAGGTACAACAGAAGGGGGCATCCTTGCCTTGTTCTTGATCTTTTTGCGAAAGCAGCCATTTTCTAGCCATTAGTATAATGTTAACTGTAGGTTTTTTTTAAAAAGTGTTCTTTTTCAAGTTGAAGGTGATCCCCTCTGTTTCTATTTGGCTTTTCCCCTTTGTTGCTGAATAATATTGTATGACTATACTACAATTTGTTTCTTCAGTCACTTGTTGATGGACATTTGGGTTGGTTTGAGTTTTTGGCTATTAAAATAAAGTTGCCCCTTTAGACTGTCGGGGTCGATTCTGGTTCCTGCCACTTTTCAGACATGCAGTCTCCCACAGGGGCCTGTCCCTCTCAGATTTATGACAAGGAGAAGCATGGAATCTTCTCTGCATACTGATAGGTGACATTAGAAGAGGAAATGGGGCTCAGCCACCAGAACTCACCTCTCCAGGGCCTTCCATGCTTTGTCCAAGGGCTAGAGCCCTTTGCAGATTTATTTGGTAACCATTGCAGGAATTTCAAAAAAATGAGAACTGGAAGAAGAACCCAGATCCGAAGTAATTAAGGTGATTTGTTTCACATGGTTCAGCACCCAAGATTGCATTCACCCGTGGCCTCTTCACAGAGCAGCTGTGAAGACTAAACTGACTAAGCGATCAGAAATCCATGAGGTATTCTTTTCAGCAAATGGACTTTTGACAGAATTGATTGACCCGAGGTGCACCCTTCCTGGATTATGGGTGATATATTCAGCTGTACATCCTCTCATCCACTTCTCATCAAAATGACTAGGAGGAGGAATACCCAACAGAGGAAAAAATCCAGAGACTGCACCCTCTCCCTCAGCACTATTGGACATGGACATAAACAGTATGTCGGAAAGGGAACTCTGGGTAACAATTATCCAGGCAATGGCTAGGATGGAGAAAAACATTAATGACAACATAGAATCTCTAAGGGCAGAACTGAGAACCAGTATAGCAGATGTTAAAAACGCTATCAGTGAGATCCAATCTAATCTAAATAGTCTAACAGCTAGAGTTATGGAGACAGAGGATAGAATTAGTGATCTAGAGGACAAGATGGTTGAGAAGAAAGGTCAAGAGGAGAACTGGAACAAACTGCTTAGGAACCATGAGAACAGACTTAGGGAAATAAATGATGCCATGAAATGTTCCAATGCCAGAATTATTGGAATCTCTGAGGGTGTAGAAAAAGACAGAAGATTAGAAGATATAGCTGACCAAATTCTCAATGAAAATTTCCCCAATCTGGGGAATAGAACAGGTGTTCGTGTCCTAGAGGCAGAAAGGACACCCACCAAGATCAACAAGTCTAGAAAATCATCTAGACACATCATTGTGAAATTTGCAAATTATAATTTTAGACAAGAGATCCTGAGGGCAGCTAGGGGGGAAGAGATTGCTCACATACAGAGGAAGACCCATCAGAATAACATCAGACCTGTTCACAGAAACCTGGCAAGCTGGAAAGGGCTGGCAAGACATATTCAGGGCACTAAACGAGAAGAACATTCAGCCAAGATACTTTATCCAGCAAGGCTGACATTCAGAATGCATGGAGAGATAAAGAGCTTCCAAGACCGGCAAAGATTAAAAGAGTATGTGACCACCAAGCCAGCACGACAAGAAATATTAAAGGGGGTTCTTTAAAAGGAGAAAACCCATGAGTGGCATAGAACAGGAACTTACAATCTATAGAAACAAGGACTTCACAGGCCACATGATGTCAATAAAAACTTATCTTTCAATAATCACTCTCAGCATGAATGGCCTAAATGCTCCCATAAAATGGCACATGGTTGCAGAATGGATAAAACGACAGGACCTGTCCATATGCTGTCTACAAGGGACACATTTGGAACCAAAAGATATATCCAGACTGAGAGTGAAAGGATGGAGAACCATCTTTCATGCCAACAGGCCTCAAAAGAAAGCTGGGGTAGCAATTCTCATATCAGATAAATTAGATTTTAAGCTAAAGGCTGTAGCCAGAGATACAGAAGGACACTGTATCATTCTTTTTTTTTTTAAAGATTTTATTTATTTATTTGACAGAGAGAGAGATCACAAGTGGGCAGAGGGGCAGGCAGAGAGAGAGGGAAGCAGGCTCCCTGCTGAGCAGAGAGCCCGATGTGGGGCTCGATCCCAGGACTCCGAGATCATGACCTGAGCCGAAGGCAGAGGCTTTAACCTATTGTGCCACCCAGGCACCCCCATTCTTAAAGGATATGTCCTCCAAGAAGATCTAACAATTGCAAACCTTTATGCCCCCAATATAGGAGCAGCCAACTACATAAGCCAACTGTTAATCAAAATAAAGAGTCATATTGATATGAA
>JAQQSY010002260.1:0-13800 GCA_028646535.1 Procyon lotor
TTTGATGTAAACAAAACCAAACTGTGAATTTATTTAATCAACTATAAATAAGATTAATAAACAAGATTTAGTTTTGTTTTTCCTACCTCATGAAAGCTTTGAAATAAACAGGGAAATGTTAAACAATATATTAAATGTTACACACTTCAAAGTACATTATGATTTTACAAGCACTACTTTTGTGTCTGCATGTATTTATGAGATTGTGTGTGTGTGTGCGTGTGTGCGTGTGTGTGTGTGTCTCCATAATTTAATTAAAAGTTACTATCTTCAATTCTGTCAAATAGTTTGAAAGACACAGAAATGATGGTAAACTGTCTATTCTTCCAATTGTTTCACTCCCTAGGTGGGTTGGATAGGGATAGAATTCAAGAAAACATTGGCAAGCCTTTTGTCATGTAGATATTTTTTCCCTAACCACTATTCACCTATCTGAATAAAATGCAGACAAAGCTGAAGAGATCAGTCTTTTTGAGGATGGAAAGTAATCCTTTCTGCCTCCAAATAAAATTGAATTATAACAATCTTCTTACCTTTCTGGGTATCCATGTTGTTTAAAGATTGGAAGTTAAATTTTTAAAAGTAGGCAGAAACTTGTATCTAGGATATGATATTTTCACTATAATAGTCATCCTTATTGTAATGCTAGTAAAGTCCAATCAATGATAAATGTCAAAATCATAAGTGACTATACTGTGTTCTGTATAAAGGCTGAGAAACATAGAGAAAAATCTACTTTGGAGTGCTAAAAAAGAAAAGAAAAGAAAAATTATGATGGCTGTTCTCTGGGGAGTATTCTCTAAAGATAAATGGCAAAAGGTGTACAAGAAAGGGCCAAATTTAAAAAGAGTAGAAAAAATGGAATATTTTCATTTATTTTCTACTTTTTCTCAACCAGTGTTTTACTGAGTAAGATTAATAGTACCATTTAAAATTACAGTAAGACTCTCATAAAGAGTTGTGACAGTGGGAATGATTACATGAGAGGAAAGTAAAATAAAATGAAATTGAACGCTCCTCAGGAAACAAACAGAGGGGTCCTGGGGGATGGAGGGGGAGGGATAGGGTGACTGGGTTATGGACATTGGGGAGGGTTTGTGCTATGGTGAGTGCTATGAATTGTGTAAGACTGATGAATCACAGGCCTGTACCCCTGAAGCAAATAATACATTATATATTAATAAAAAATAATAATAAAAGAAATTGAATGCTAAGCGAAGGTTAAACAAAGCTAGTTTGAGAGCTTACATGTGTCAAGAACTTTAAATCCAGTTAACATTCACTTCAGTACTCTCCTATAGGCATTAGTACCCCCATTTTCAAATAAACAACAGCAGCAAAAATAAAAAGCTGTTAAGTACTTTGCAAAAAGTGTATGTATAACTTACAATACTAAGGCCAAGTGCTTGCTTATTCACTGGCTTTCCTCGTTTCTGTTTTTGGATAAATGAGGTGAAGAATGTAGTATCCGTGTTTGATGAAATAGTGTTTGGCTATGATACTGAGTTCAGCTAGGAAAAGTTGTAGGGCAATAAAATGTGTACTAAACTAAGAGATTGTGGAAGACTGGTCAAAGGTCTTTGGATTTGTTGAATTTTTAGTCTTGGCTAAATTGTGGCTGAGCAAGCACTAATGCACGGGAGTTCAATTGAGGTTAAAAAGGATCTTATGGGGAGCCATCAGGGGAGCTTAAAGGCACAATTCCTCTAAGAACCTGTGTGACTAAGAACCTGGATTCATACAGTCAACCGGCAAAAAGAACTTTTAGAAATGTGTTGGGAGAAGTACAATTAGGTCACATTGGGATTGCAAAGTTACAAAAGGCAAAGACGCTGTTCCAGAGACCTGCCATCTGTAGGTCATGTTGACCTTCCAGCTCAGGGGCCCTCATCATGCGTATGCACTGTGAACACATTCTGAGCAGTGTGCTGCACAAGGGTATAAGGAGAAGCAGCTCCTCTCAATTTTTCACCAAGTCATTAGAGAAACTGGATGATTGCAAATATGAGAGAAGACATAATTCTAGTAGAAAGTCAGACATATTAAATTAAAAAGTTTCTAAAGAAATAGAGGAGACTCAAGGTCATGGCCAGAATGCAAGATGTGGTTGGACAGAGATGTGGGGCCCAGATACCGCTTTAAGAAAATTCTGGGAAGTCACTCAATAGACTCCAGCTGTCATTTCCTTTAAGGACTTATCTCTGCTACATAAAGCTAACTTTCCAAGGCTACATCCTTTCTGAGCAGCCTGCATTCTGTGACTTTTCAAGTAGCGGGTATAAAGGATTGGCAATGTCAGCTCAATGTGGGCACCTTGACAAGCAGTCTTCACCCCAGAGTTTCTCATGGGATGGGCCCAGGCTTTTTCAAGCCTGTGAATTCAATGTCATTCCTTCTCCTGCCAAATCCTGAGTCAGCATCCTTCTCTTCACAGGTGTTGATTCTTATTAAATATTTTGCACCCCAAACTCCATCTCAAAATTTACCTCTGGAAAATCCAACTTGTAAAATCAAGGTTAGTAGATCATATAATGTGTTTCCTAAAAGAAAGGAAAGAGAGAGAGAGGGAGAGAGAGAGAAACATTTAATCATTAGTAATACACATTGTTTTCAGGAAAAGGTTAGTCTTGGAAAAATAATCCAAGCCGTACTGATTTTATGAAAATATGAGAAAATGTCTGTTCTTCCTCAGTGATAGAAACATCTAGACTGGAAAGAGAAGACCAAAATTCAATCTTAAATCTGTCATTTCAGTTCCGTGGCCTTAGACAAGTTTCTTATCTTATTAAGTTCCAGTTTCTTCTTTGGTAGAATAGTCCTTTAATTAAGTAATCAGACTACTTTGTTTTGTTTTGTTTTTTTCCCCTTGAAACATTAGTATTCTACCTTCTCTGTTCAGATAGACTTCATTCATTGCACTAGAATGTCCCAGCAAATAGAAAAAAAAAGATTGGTACTCAATAATGATTGAGATGAATTGTACAGAAGATGTGACTTATTAAATCAATTCATCAATACTTCTGCTGTACTTCTGAAAATAAAGCTTCTCCCCAAATTTCTCAACTTCAACTGAAATAATTTTGAAATTTTTGTTGAAGGACTTTCAGCGTATGAATGAACTTTTTCTTTCTAATGTAATTTAGGTCATTGAAGTAGAATTATAATGATATCTCTAAATAGAGATTATTTAGATGCTACAGAAAATATTATTTCTCTCAATACAAAACTACTGAAAATCTCACAAGGCTTCTTCTTTTAAAATATACACGAAGGGTCATCCACAGTATGAGAATTCTTTCAAGCTTCCTGAATAAATTGACAATTCTCTTCTTTGTCTATCCAGTGTATGTATGGCTATTTCTTAAAGGTACGTAAGATGCATAATATTTCATTGCTTTCATATCTGTTTCTCCTTGCCAGACTATGGGACCTTCAAAGCAATGACTACTTGACCTATATATCCCCAGCAGCTTTCAAGTGTTTGACATATATTATTAAAAGAGAGAGAGAGAAAGATAATTGTAAGTTGGTTATGATTGAGTTATGTATATCCTATAATCAACATGTGACTTATAGCTGAATTTCTTTAAAAAGTCCTTTAAAAGTTCCTTTAAAAAATGGAGAGGGAGAAGATGAAGAATTATTGCCTTTCCACACTCCAGCCACAAAAGAATGGTTAAAAATGATTAAACTATTTAATTTAAACTGGTACAGAGCATAGGAACATTGCATATTTGTGCACAAATTCTGATCCCATGAAATTTTTCTGACCTTTAAGGACTTTGTCTTTACAATGGGTTCAGTAATCTTTGTCTCACAAAGTGTTTTTATTTATTTATTTACTTACTTACTTATTTATTAAAGATTCTATTTGTTTGTCAGAGAGATAGAGCACAAGCAGGGGGAATGGTAGGCAGAGGGAGAAGCAGACTCCCTGCTGAGAAGGGAGCCAGATGCAGGACTTTATCCCAGGACCCTGGGATTATGACCTGAGCCAAAGGCAGACACTTAATTCACTGAACCACCCAGTCATCCTTCACAAAGTGGTTTTAAAGAATAAATTACATTTATGCATGCAAAATCCTAATATGATGCCTAGCGTATAATCAGTATTCCATGGCAATTATTTCTCTACTCATCCAAAAAATTAAATAAATAAGAGGCCTCATGTGATGAGTTTCCTCCAGATCTCCTCCAGGAGATGTTTGTAGCTACGAAGATCACTTTTGCAATAGAATCTTGGATTCCAGATAGTAACTCCCACACAGAAGTGTTTTGGCTCTCAGAATCTTAGGCAATTTTTTGAAACTCTGATGTTTGTCACATCATAGAAGCTAGGACCTGGACTTCTTCCATGCAGCACAAACGTAGATATTATGATCAAAACTTATAAAATTAAAAGTGCTTCTCTCACTGTACTATTTTCTAACCTCTGCTTATTTTTAACTCCTGACAACAAAATGGTTAACAAGACTGCCACCACAAAGTTAGACCTTAATTCAGAAATAATTGTCTTCAAAATTTATTATCCTCTCACTGTGCATTCTTTGTATCTTCTGTTAAAAATAACACATCTTTAAAGTTGTCATAGTAAGATTGACTTCATAGGAATTTGTGAGAACCAATGAGGCAATGGATTTAAAGTTCTTAATAAAGTAATTTGTTAGTACATTTCGTCTATATCCTTGAATACTATGGTACTGTTACTAGGAATCTTACTAATGATATTATTTAGTAACCCTTCTCAATCTTCGAAATAGACAAATACTAAATTGTATATACTTTACGTACTTGCTTAGGGAAAAGCAATAGTACAAGAGTAACAGAATTTTATTTAAAAGAAAGTATCTAGATTCATAGCAGCTGCTTCTGTGAGACCATTTCATGTTATCCTCTTCTCTCATCCGTGTACCCAAATATTTGTTAGTTCAAGTATAATGAAATGCATAATTATATGATATGGCTTTACCTCCCAATTTATACAAATCAACTGAAAATCTGGAACATATCCCCAAATGTGACCTAAATATTCCATGAAATAAGGCTCTGATGACCTGCTGGCCAGGATACTGTGCTGAAAATTTCTACATCATTATGAGTTGAAACTAAGTAAAATCTTCAAAGAACATTTTTGTCTCATACTATTCAAAAGCTTTTGTAACATTGTAGATGACAAAATACATTTAGAGATTTTATTTATTTTATTTTAGAGAGAGAGGAAGAGCAGGGGGAGGGACAGAAGTAGAGAATACCAAGCAGACTTCATGCTGAGCATGAAGCCAGAAGAGGGGCTCAATCTAATAAGCTTGAGATCATGACCTGAGTTTAACCAAGAGTCAGATGCTTAACCAACTGAGCTACCAAGTCACCCCACAAAATACAGTTTAAATACTTAAAAGACACTAACACATTATAGAATATGTAGAAGAAGCTTTATTATGTTCTTACATAATTGGCTTGGTAATTAGTTTATTAATCAATAAATCAGTTAACAAGGAGAATCGTAAGGCAGATGCATATGTTATCTATCTAATTAGTACCTATATTCATTTACTGTCTAAAGTTTTTAAATGATTCCAAGGTTATATAATCTTTAATAAATCACACACATATTTATTGATTAAAAGTTTAAATAAGGAATTAAAGACAAATAGGAAATAACTAAAAAGTAAAGATTTTTGAAAACATCTGGATAGGGGAGCCTGGGTGGCTCAGTCGTTAAGCATCTGCCTTCAGCTCAGGTCATGATCCCAGAGTCCCGGGATCCAGCCCCGCAGCGGGCTCCTTGCTCAGCAGGAAACCTGCTTCTCCTGCTACCACTCCCTCTGTTGTGTTCCCTCTCTCGCTGTGTTTCTTTCTGTCAAATAAATAAAATCTTAAAAAACAAACAAACAAATAAATAAATAAATAAAAATAAAACATCTGGATATTCAGTAAATTTTATAATTTTTACAGTTGCCTCATCTAATTCTAACATGACAACTGATTAAATGACTCACCTTTTTCAAGTTAACCATTTAACTTCAATAAAATAAAATAAATGACTATTTGTGAACATTTTTCATTAGTTTATTAAATTATTCATTTAAATTAAATTAGAAATTATAAGAACATGGCAGTGAAACTGTGGATTAATGGCTACTTTAGTGCCACCTAATTGAGAGAGCTTTCAATAGCAAGTAGATACTACCATGTGCAATATTTACATGGAGAATTTATTAAAACAATACTTATTTGTACATAAGAAGTACTATCCTTATTTTTTTTGTTTAATAGATGTGAATCCCATCATTTTATTTTGACATAATGATTCAATTCATAGTTGGGATGATATTCCCATAAAATAAGACTTCAGAAAGGACATATTTTCTTTCCATAGCAGTAAATTAAAAAAAAAATAATGAAACCACCTTCCCTAAATGTTTCTTCTCCAAGAAGATATAGAACAGATGCTTATAACTTCATTTTAATATTCATGATCATGCCACCTGGTAGCCATGATCTCTATAATACAGATGAGGAAACTGAAGACATATGCTCAAAGATCCCTTAAAATAATTTGTAGAAAGATTATTATAAAGTAAATGGAACATTTTGAGTGACTTTCTTGAATATAGGGACAGTAAATTTCAAAAAAAAAAAAAGAGAGTGATAGTAAATTTCCTCTAATCCATGGTCTCTGCTCTTGAGATGTTCTTTCTTACATTCAGTTCTCTCTGCCTTTTATCTCTGAGTGACAAATGTCCCTCCAAGTCCCATACTCAGTATCAACTCTCATATATTTCCTTCAATCTCTACAGCCTTAACATCAGCTAGGTTACATTACTTGGGTTAGATTACAATGATATCTTTATTAAAACAATACATATTGATTTTTTCCAGAAGTGATTGCCTTATATACAGTTTAATTTCCTCTAAATTTCACATTTAAGACTTTTTTAAATAAAGAAATTCAAAGGCATATACTCAAAAGTAAAAACTATAAACAAAATCT
Source organism: Procyon lotor (assembly GCA_028646535.1). NCBI lineage: Eukaryota > Metazoa > Chordata > Mammalia > Carnivora > Procyonidae > Procyon > Procyon lotor. The sequence goes on from JAQQSY010002260.1 coordinate 6,995, forward strand.
ACTCTTCACAAAGTTCAATATGCAAACCCTACATTGAAAAAACACAGTTTCAATCTAAGGATGGATCACTTATAGTATATAAGTGAACAGCCTTAAAGGATGGAGTAGTTTACCAAGAAAAGCAGAAGATTGATTATGAATTTTTTGGATTCTGTTCCTAGCTCTGTTGTTGCCTGACTTTGGCAAGATCGAAAATACAGTCAACTTTCACTTACTTCATGCATATGAACTAAATTAAATGATTCCCCTCCCACCCATATGGTGGACTTTTTGCACAGATGCAGTTAGTATTACATGCTGAGCAAGATCCCAGCTGTAAACTGAAAACGGTGCCTTCATTTATTTTCTATTGTTTTTAGTTTTTTGAAAACAAGCTTAAGAAGCAAATGAAAAACAGAAAACAGATCCAGGGTACTGGCTAGGTCCACAATTTAATGATGAAAGACAAAGGGCTAGAAACAAAACAGAAAAAATACATATTTAAAATGTAAAGAATGTTGTAAACAGGGAAACTCACATTATTTGCAAGAATCTTAAAATGTATATTCTTAAAAAAAAAAGATATCTTGCAAAAAGAAGATTCAGAAGCCCCAAATGTCCTCCAAAATTCTATTGAAGAAAATGTGTTGTGAGAGAAAGTCTTGTGCTCCATTTTCTTTCAAGGAATATAAAAATCTGAAAGCAGGGTAGGGAATTGGTGGTACCTCAAATGTATATCAATTAGTATTCAATTAAGGCCATGGGCAATTGTCAGCTTTAACGTTAAGTTCTAAGAGAGGCAGGTTTAGGATAAAATCAACTTTTTGCTGTACCTCAAGGCTTTAGCTATTCTTATGAGGAATTTCTGTATTCTTTGGTTTCAGATCTCTATATGCGTTGCAGTAGATAAAACAATTTTACAATTCTTCAGGCTAAAAGCCAACCTGAAAATCTGGAAGGATTCAGCATAGTCATGTGTGTGTGTATATATATAATGGGCAGAGGCAGAAAGATGTGCCTGAATATGCATGTGAATTTTATAAAATGATGCACACAAAAAATCTATCATTTGATATCACTATATATATATTTTTTTAAGATTTTATTTATTTGACAGAGAGAAACACAGTGAGAGAGGGAATACAAGCAGAGGGAATGGTAGCTGGAGAAGCAGGGAGCCCAATGCGGGGCTTGATCCCAGGACTCTGGGATCAGGACCTGAGTTGAAGGCAGATGCTTAACGACTGAGCCACCCAGGTACCCCTGGTATCACTATTTCAATAAAACCTTTTCTCCAGCTAGGTATTCCATGCTCGCACTGGCACGATTCCTTTTATCTCTGTCTCCATTTTATCTCTATCTCTGTCATTTCTGTTTCTCCTCTTAGCTAAAGCCGTGTCAGTAAGCCTAGAGTAATTTATAGTAATGGCAAATAGTCCAGCCTCCAGATCTTTAAGAAACTATTTATGTTGAGATATTTCAGCTTATAAGCTTTCAGCTTTTAACAATACAACTTGGATAAAATGAATAAGATTTCAGAAAAGTTCATGTTACTCCCAAGTTCATTTCCAGTCTTTATTATAATAGCACATAGTAAGGATTAGGCAAAATTAACAACAACAAAAAAAAGCATGAACTTTGTTGTTTATTCTTTTGGGTCTCATATGTAATTTTATTTACCCAAAATGGGCCTTTAGTATCATATTATATCTCTTGCCAATTCCTTCATACAAAAATTGTACCTCTATCCAAATTGCCTAAATTTCAGAGTGAAGTCTTACATATTCTTGCAAATGTCCAGCATCCTCATATCAAATAACAAACATTAGAAGTGTATAAATTATACATAGAAAATCTTGTTAAAAGAAATTCTTTTAGCCACACACAGTAGCCACAGGTAGAGACTGAAAATATATCCTGAGTTAATAAAGGAATGCTGTCTATCACTGAATTGCACTGAACATACATAAATAAAGTAATATCAGGGGCGCCTGGGTGGCTCAGTGGGTTAAAGCTTCTGCCTTCGGCTCAGGTCATGATCTCAGGGTCCTGGGATCGAGCCCCGCATCGGGCTCTCTGCTCAGCAGGGAGCATGCTTCTCTCTCTCTCTCTCTCTCTCTCTGCCTGCCTCTCTGCCTACTTGTGATCTCTCTCTCTCTCTGTCAAATAAATAAATAAAATTTTTTAAAATAAATAAATAAATAAATAAAGTAATATCAGAAGTCGTAAACATTACTGTTCTGGTTTTCTATCCCCATGTAGATAATCACCTCAAGAATTACAGGTTCACAACAACAGCTATTTACTTTGCTCACAGATCGACAGTTCTCCAAGGCTAAGGTGGGATGGCTCCTCTTTACTTTACAAAGCAATATTTGGGGTGGCTAGACTTCCAGGGTGATTTGTTCATATGGCTGCTGGCTGAGTCGGAGCTGCCTGCCATGGATCTCAGCTCCTTCCCTGATGGCCATCCCTTTAAACCTACTTGTTAGGATATGGCTGGGTTTAAGAGAGAGATTTCCAAAAGACATAAAGTGGGAATTGTCACTTTTCTAAGGCCTAAGCCTAGAAGCTGTCATAGCATTATTCTGATATATATGCTATCTGTCAAAGCAGTCATACAAACCTCCCACATTCAAGGAGAGGGAACATCAACTCCACCTCTGGGTAAAAAAGTGTCAAAGAATTTATGGCCAGCTTTAATTTTCCACAAACATTAACAAAACTGCATCATGCAGATTATATGGAAAACCAGTGAACCAAATCTGAAATACCCACTAATTTCAGATGTTTATTCTTCACTCTATTCCTCGTCAGTGCATTCCAATTTTATGTGAGTATAACATTTTTTAAGTGTCTCCAAAGTACACAAGCATATTTGTGAATAACTGACTTTGAATAAAGTCAACAATTTTGGATACCTTGAAGATATTTTATGTATAAGACAGATACATCTGTTTATATTTTTAGATAGTTATAGTTTAGATGGTTATAGAAGACAGTTTATCTTCTCTGCATATCCCTCACTATTTTGTTAATAAAAATTCAATTTAGGGGCGCCTGGGTGGCCCAGTTGTTAAGCGGCTGCCTTCGGCTCAGGTCATGATCCCAGGAAGTTGGGATCGAGTCCCACATCGGGCTCTCTGCTCAGCAGGAAGCCTGCTTCTCCCGCTACCACTCCCTCTGCTTGTGTTCCCTCTCTCGCTGTGTTTCTCTCTGTCAAATAAATAAAATCTTTAAAAAAAAAAATTCAATTTAATATAGCAATATAGCTATGATTGACCTATTAAGTTATAGTTAAATTACTTAGTATTTTATTTATTTTTTATTTTTTAATTACTTAGTATTTTAATTATTATTGGTTTCTTGCACCTAACATCTGCAGAGTTATAAATGTTATAATTTTTATTTACTAATATTAGAACCTATAGCTGTTATAATAATCATCACTTTTAAGTACCTTAGCCCATCCTAGACTATCACAGTCTTTTTTTTAAGATTTTATTTATTTATTAGACAGAGAGAGAGAGAGATCACCAGTAGGCAGAGAGGCAGGCAGAGAAAGAGGGGGAAGCAGGCTCCCCGCTGAGCAGAGAGCCCCATGTGGGCTCAATCCCAGGACCCTGAGATCCCAAGACCGTGAGCTGAAGGCAGAGGCTTTAACCCACTGAGCCAGCCAGGCACCCCTAGACTATTACAGTCTTAATGTGTCCTTCTTAGTTTAATAAATCAGAAGAAAATCCAAAGTAAAATACAATTAATGTGTAGTTCTTACCCAGCAAGACTCAAAGCTAACCAATGTGTTTGCTTCTAAAATTTAAAGTATATGTTTCTTTAAGTTGTTTATGAAAGGAAGTGTAATAATTTTATGGACTGACATCTGACTATCAAAAATCCTGTGGTAGGCCATAAAAAGGGTCACCTTAAGCCCAAATGGGACAGAAGGAATCATTTCACTGAAGAATGAAACTCTTCATCAGAGAGGAGAAGCAGAAGCAGGGGCATTGCTTTTTAGTTGAGTTGGAGTCCCTGGTGAGCTGAGAGTTATAAAAGGCAGTAAGCCTATTGTTTTTCTGACCTGTTTAATTTTTAATTCTACGTGGGATATATCATTCAACAACGAACTTCACCCTGGTCTCGGAAGGCACTTGGAAAACACCAGAAGCTGTTCCCCACACATACGTCCTCATCTTGTGTATCCTTTATATTTCTTACTTGCCAGGACAGTGGTAAACCAAAGTGACAGAACTTCAGCTGAGTCTGAGTTGTCATTCTTGCCAGTCTTTGAACCCTGATTAGGCTTTGTAGTCTAGCTCACAACCAACAGAACTGTCAAAGGCATATATTCCATATTCTAGAAAGAATATTGATGCTGTGAAAAACAAGAGAATTCAGAGGTCATATTTTAATAATCAAAGGGCAAATATTTCCTCTGGTCTCAAGACTACCTCTGAAATATGTTTCCTTCAGTACGTACAAAAAATAATATACTTACTTGAATTATCAACTCGAATCATTAAAGTGGAAGAGATACTCAGTACTAGTAATTATTACACACATTACAAATAACTACTGAGAATTATAGGACTGCACCAGCCACACAGCTCATTAGCAGAGCAAGAATTGGGACCTGAGTTTCTAGGCCTCCAGTTTAGAGCTTTCTATATGGTTATCAGAAGTCAGGATTTTCTACTAAAATATGTTATCAGTGTAAATGATGTGACAGACTATTTGAAATCTTTATTGCATTAGCAACTGTATAAGGAAGTATCTTTGTCGATTACTAGTATTGCTCTGAAAAAGCAGTATAATTACAAAAGGAAGCATGGAGCAGATATCTGACTAACTTGATAGACAAAATGCTGTGTTTTTGCTACTGAGACATACAAATGCTGAATATAATTTATGAACAATATGTATAATATGTAATATATTTAGAAAGAGAGAGAAAGATGCTTAAAATTGATAAAGGGGATGTTCAGATTACCTGTAAGAAATGAGGAAAAGGGGCAGAAGCCTTGTGGCATGTGCGTAAGGTGACTTCGCTTGCCTGGAATGTCTTAGGGCATTGCCTTTTGTGCCATAACCAATAACACCACCTAGAAAGTGATGGTGGATACAAGCACAGACCATGACGCAACCAAAAGAAATCATCCCATCTGTGATTGGGGAAAGACACTGCCTGCCGACTATTACCGGAGAGCTGACTGAAGTGACACATTATGAATGGAAAGAATGTCATTTGTGGCTAAACAGAAAACCTAAGCCTGAATTCCAGAGTTCCTGGTGACAAATCTCCTATTTAGACACCCAACATAAAAATTGTTCCAACAGCGAGTGTTTCCGTAGGAACTTGCATCAGGCTTCATTCCACTGGGAAAGCAATGCCACTTTAATGAAATAATTGATTAAATAAGTACATTGGAATTACGTGTTTGCAGGGAGAGATAAGGGAGCTTCCGTCAGAGGAAATGTCACCCAATACAAGGCCATTGCAGATGGGAGGGAAGGAAAGCAAATATCAAAATCTTCATTTTAAGCTCTCAAGCAATTATTTCTCAAGAGCTGGCACAAGCCCTACAGGAAATATTGAAAGTCGAGCTCTTCTCGACTGGCTCATCAATAGCACCAAAATGGGGCCTTCTTGCATTCTTGCTAAGAAGTTCTTGTGACTCTTAGTCTGCCCATAGCTCTGGAAGAAAATAATTTCCCACTCTTACATGAGCTCTCCTATTGGTAAACTATAACTCAGGGGTTCTAGAACAAGTAGTTCCCTGCTTCTGCTCTGTAGTGAAGAGGAAACTACAAAAAGGGCATGCAGTTGATGCTCATTTAACACTGGACAATTGGCAGAGTCTCCAGGAGAGTTGAATGTACTCCAGTCCCCCATAGATGCTTCTACAGCCCAGGAAACTTGAGACTCCTTTTGAAAACAATACTTTTACTTAAAGAAAGGTTCACACAGAATATAGAAAAGCATAGAAATGAATCCTTTCCTCTGAAAGTGAATTAAGAGAATAAAAGGAAAAATCCACAGCCAGAATCTAGAGATTTAGGACAATCTGAAATTTATTTTAAAATATAGTTAATTTATTCAGAGAGATAAAAAAAGAATAGGGTTCATAATGGGCCTAGGACATTTTAAAAATACATACATTCCAGAAATAAATAATATTGGTGCTTAAACTAAAAAGAGATATATTAGGGAGTTAATTGGTTAATTGTCATTTAATTTATTATTTAGTCAATAGATCTAAGGAAAATACCAAGAATATATCATAGTGAGTTTAAAGATGAAGACTGAGCTAAGCAGACAGGATAGAAACTGGATATATGTCTTTAAAGGAACACTAGAAATTGAGAAAAAGAGATAAGGAAGAAAGTTTATACTTAAATAGGAAGTCAATTAATTTTATTCCAGAAATATAGAAAGATGTGCTCTCAAACTGAAAGACCACGATGAATTTTGAGTAGGAAAAGTAATCTCCACTCTGAAAACATCAAGAATAAAGAAATTCTTTTTACTTCTATAGGTATATAGGAATTATGGTAGCAATTGAATGATTTTAAGATATATGTTAACAGGAAGGAGGCAAGATGGCGGAGGTGTAGGAGGCACAGAGAGCCCTGGGAATCAGAAGTCCAGCTAAAGAGGAGGAAATCACTCTAAAAGCCTGCAAACGCAACAGCGGAGAGAAGAGAATAAGAACAGCAATTCTAGGAGCAGAAAATCGACCACTTTCAGAAAGGTAGGAGTAGAAAAAGTGAATTTAAAGCGACGGGAAGAGAGACCCCGGGGGGAGGGGCCGGCTCCCAGCAGCCGCAGA
>JAQQSY010002261.1:0-13800 GCA_028646535.1 Procyon lotor
GCCTGGGTGTCTCCGTGGGTTAAAGCCTCTGCCTTCAGCTCAGGTCATGATCTCAGGGTCCTGGGATCAAGCCCCACATCGGGTTCTCTGCTCAGCAGAGAACTTCTCCTCTCTCTCTGCCTGCCTCTCTGCCTACTTGTGATCTCTCTCTCTCTCTCTGTAAAATAAATAAATAAAATCTTAAAAAAAAAAAAGTCTATTTTGGGAGCATCTCTGTGGCTCCGTGGGTTAAACATCTACCTTGGGCTCAGATCATGATCCTGGGGTCCTGGGATCCAGCCCTGCTCAGTGGGGAGCCTGCTTTTCCCTCTCCCTCTGCCCACCATTCTGCCTACTTCCACTCTCTCTCTCTCTGTCAAATAAAATCTTTAAAAAAATAAATAAATAAAAGTCTATTTGTCTCCTTTTTTCTTCATTTGTTCTGTTTCCTAAATTCCACATGTGAGTGAAATCATATGGTATTTGTCTTTCTCTGTCTGACTTTTTTCACTTAGCCTAATACCCTCTAGGTCCATCCAGGTCACAAATGGCAGCATTTCATTTCTTTTTATAGCTGAGTGAGATTCTGTTGCATGCGTGTGTGCACATGTGTGTGTGTACATGTACATATCACATCTTTTTTATCATTTTGTCTATCAATGGACAGGGCTGCTTCTATATCTTGGCTATTACAAATGCTGCAATAAACATCACAGTACATGTATCTTTGCGAGTTAGTGTTTCCATTTTCTTTGTGTAAATAGCCAGTAGTGCAAGTACTGGGTCACGTGATCACTTAATTTTAAGTTTTTGAGGAACCTCCCTGTGTTTTGCACAGTGGCGGCACCAGCTCGCATTCCCACCAACAGTGCAGGACGGTCCCCGTTCTCCACCTCCTCACCAACACTTGTTTTTTTTGTGTTTTGACTGTAGCCATTCTGATAACTTACTGTGGTTTTCCCTTGCATTTCCAGTGGGGCAGTTTGAAACTGCGAGGTTCCGGCGAGGAGGCACAGTCAGATCGGAAGGACAGCAGGGGCCAGGCCGAGGAGGACCTGGAGAATGGAGAGCGGAGACAGCCTGGCCCAGGCGGCCTTGGCCCCAAGTCACAGCATCAAATGTTGCCGGCCTGTGACTGGCTGCCCTGCGTCAGGAGCCCGCCCCTGGCCCAATCAGCGATGGCCGGGGGCGTGTCCCCCGGGGGCAGAGCTGATTCACTGGGCGGGGCTGTGGGTGGCCCCCCAGCCAGGAAAGCGCACCTTCCTTTTACAAAAGACCCTCCTTAGTTCAGAGGCTGCCCCGTCACCTATGGCCCACGGAAACATCTTCTTTCCTTCCTGGAGTGTTGTTTTAATCGAGCCAGCGCTTAACATGGGAAATCTCATGGAACAGCTCAGGTTTTTAAAAATTCTCCTGAAAATAATCATCAGCTCTGACAACTCGGGCCGCTCATTTTTTCTGCCGGGTAGGAGGTTACCAACCCTGCGGGTGGGGCTCAGCTGGGGCTCTGTCTGTGTTACCCAAGGGACTCTTCTGCAGCCGCTGCCTGCTCCCTGCAGCTATTTGATGCGTAAGGGTTTCCAACGGTTTGTCCGGGGACACAGAGGGCGCCAGGACACCACCTCTGATCCTGGGGCGCTGTTGGGCTGTACATCCTGCCACTGGCCCCCGACAGCTCTGGCAGCCGTTCCAGGGTGCCCTGACGCCGTCCTGCCCCCAAAGGATGCCCTGCATCAACAGCAGAAGGGCAGGCTCCCAGGGGGCTCCCCCCCATCCCCACCCGCACTTTTCCGCTGGTGTCACCCTTGCTGGCTTAGAGTTGTTTTGAGTCCTGGACCACTGAAACTTATTTCTTTAGAAATTTTTCCAAGCAGAAAGCCCAAGAACTCTTGAGATAAGCTTGGGATCTAGGGAGCAGAGCTATGATTATCCTCGGTATCCCCCACGTCTGAGCATTGTGCAGGGCTCAAAGGACCAACCTGAACGGTGACCGAGTAATGGGCCGCTGCTGCATGCCAAGTCCAGAGGCCCCACTGAGGAACCCAGAAGGAACATCTTTCCCTCCAGCAAACGGCTAGAGGTGGAGTTCAGGGGAATGGGTTGCTGGGCCTCCACTTTCCGAGGCAGGTGGGCTTGGGATGGGGGTTGAGGACAGTGGGTTGGGCGAGGTCTGAGAAGCAAAGCCCACCTCTCTCCGCCTGGTTCCAGACTATGACCAGGGGGACTCCCTGCCCGGGAATTCACAGGCAGCCAGATCAGCTCTGTCCCTGCAGGAGGCCATAGATCTGTGGGAAATGAGCAAGGTGAATTTCCAGGGCAGGGAGGAGCGAGCCACTAGTGTGGTCTCAGGTAGGGCTCAGATGCTTGTCTCTGCACCCTCGGGTTTAGGGCCAAGCTTCCCACTGAGCAAGCTTCTCCTCGAGGAAGCAGACAGACACCTCAGGGCCACTCTGTGCCACTCATTGCTTCCTGACTGCCTTCAGACAACATCTGCTGAGCACCTACTATGCATTTGGCACTGAGCAGGGCAGCGGGACTCGGAGTTGCCCCTGACGAGTGGGGATGCCAACAGCCATGAGATTTAGAACAGAACAGAGCTCGGAGACGGGACTGAGGGCCCGGGTGGCCAGGGAAGGCCTCATAGGAGTTGCACTGAAGCTGACACCCAGGGCCAAGAGGCATCGGCTGCGTGGAGTAGAGGAGGGTCGCTCAGAGGCAGAACAATGCATGACGGTCCAGAGGCGAGGACCGGTTCAAGAGACCTGGAAGCAGTCCAGGTGGCTGGGGGAAGGGAGGAGGGGGAAGCCGGCGACCACAGATCAGGAAGGTGGGCAGGACCTCATGGAGGTCCTGGCAGGTAAAGGCCTGGACTGCATCCTGAGACACTGGGAGTCACAGAAAGTCTTTCAGCTCGGGGCCAGCCTGGGGCTTGGGAAGAGGCCCCTGGGGCTGCAGGCGCAAGACAGGCTGGAGGAGGCCAGCTGGGAGTCAGTCGGGAACCTCCACGCAGAGACTCCAACCTTTGTGCCACGACCTAGGGCAGTGTGTGCTGGGGGGATGTAAGAAATACCAGGGGTCCCTGGAGCCCCAGGTGACACAGTGAGGCCTGTCCCGGTGGATGAGTCTGGGTTGGTGAGGCTTTTCCTAATGCTGTTGTGAAAATCCATCATCACCCCGGGAAATCCAGGGCCCTTCAAAGGCCTAAGCTGGAGCTCGCATTCATCTGGGCAGACACCCTCTCGTGGCTGCATGTCCAGCCCGTGTCACTTTAAAATTCTCTTTGTTTCAGCCATGTGAGAGCCTGGGCTGCTGGGGTCAGGGAATCCACAAAAGACTCAGTGTAGGCAGGGACTGGGGTCTGGGCCGCCGGCTGCTGTGCCCAAGGGGAACCTGCTGCTGAGGGGCCGGTGCACAAGGAACTCTCGGCATTGCCCCAGCTCTCGACAACCTGCTCCCCACCAGCTCCCCACCAGCACCGGTGGCGGGTCGGGGGGGGGGGGTGGGGGTGGGGGGCTGGCCGTTAGGGAATGGGAGGGAGTCTCCCAGCACCGTCTGCCTGGATGGGGAGTGCACGAGGACTTCTCGGAGATCGGAGATCGGGGTCTCTGCCCTCCACACAGGGCAGTGTGCTGGCTCTGGGGGTCTCTCGGGCCTCTGAAGGGTTTCCTGAGCGGTGGCCAGGCTTAGGGGTGGCTTGGGGCAACAGAGCCACCCAAAAACTCCAGCAGCTCCTCCAGCCGCCTCAAGTAAATACATAACCCAGGTGAAGACAGCGGTCCTGTTCTTTAGCTTCGCGACCAACCCCCCCACCCCGCGTCCCCCCTCACAGCCAGCCTGCCAACCGCCAGGCCTGTCCCGGCTGCCCCCAGGGGTTGAGCTCACACCAACTCGGGGTTGGCTGGGCTCCTCTGAACTAGGCCACACCTGAAGCTCTGGGGGAGTCAGGCCCGGGAACGGGTTCCCAGCTTGTCCTGAGGTGGCACTGGCACCTCCATCCCCTCCCGCCAGCATCCTCATACACCCATTGTGTCCCGGGCTTCAGAAGGCACAGTCTGCCCCCTTCTGGTGGCCAGGAATTCTCAGGAAGCCGCGGGCTGGCAGGAACTCCATCGCGTACCCAGGCTAGGGTGAAGGTGCTGGGTCCAACCTGCCTTAGCATTGCCTCCTGGGGGCCCCTCCCTGGCTCTGACTGAGGGGCAGCGGCTTGGGCCCATGACAAGGGCCTCGAATATATGACCCTCGCTCCAGATGCTGTTATGCGTGGCCCACAGGAACAGGATGGAAAGGATCGACGTTCTCCATCTTGCAACTTGTGTCCCATCATCGGGTGAGGCTGCCTTCAGTGACCTATTAAATTAATTTCTAAAAAGGAAAATGTCAATTACCTTGACACAGTTCAATTGCACAGTCATGTGTGTGTTAGGAGCATTCGTTGGTTAAATCTATTCATATTAAGCAGACTACCGACGGTAGAGGTTTGTTTCGATGCTTTCTCACTCTGTAACATATGGAAGCCACAAAACATATGCTTGCACACTGTGTGGGACCAAATACCAACTGGAGGGCTTGCGTCTCGGTGAGGTCTGGAGCCTGGGGCAGGATCCACGTTGCCTCTGCACCTTCAGAGGGACCAGAGCTCTGGGGTCAGCTGACCTGAGCTCAAGAGAAATCTTCTTGCTGTGTGCGAATGCCAGTGACCTAACCGCACTGTGCCTCAGTTTCTTCATCTGTAAATGGGGCTAATAAAGCAGGCTTGTTGACCCAGTAGCAGAGCTGAGTAGATGAAACCACACACATAAAGTGTGTGGTCCAAGGCGATTGTCCACGGAGAAGGCCCTGTGTCAGGTCCACATGTTAAACCGAGGCCCAGGCTTGTAATCTTCTTGCCATGGGTGAGGGCGCCTGAGGTCAAAAGAGGCCCAGGCAAATCACTGGATCATTGCAGGGCCATAGTGCCTTCCTTTATTTCTGGACTCCAAGTCCGGTGCTCTCTCCATGCCCCAAGCTTTCCCTTGTCCAGATTTCCAGGTGATCCTGTCTCCTGCTGGGCTGCTGTCCTTTTTCCATTCAGCTCACCGAGCAGCTCGCAAGTGGCAGGCAGGGTACAAGAGCCTATGGGGGAGGGCGACTGAGCTCCAGCTCCCTCCATTCTCCTGAAGGAGACAGACAGGGGGCACTACTCTGCGATAGCAAGGCAGGGCCACAGGTGGGTAATGGGGCACAGAGGGCTTGGAGGTCAGCCGGAGGGATGAGTGTTGGGAGTTAGGAGGGGGTAATGGGAAAGGCTAGGAGTTTTGGTTTAGGTTGGGAGTTTGTTTTAAGATTTTATTTATTTATTTGCCAGAGAGATAGGGCGCGCAGGCACAAGCAGGGGGAGCAGCAGGCAGAGGGAGAAGCAGGCTGAGCAAGGAGCCCAGTGCCGGACTCAATCCCCGGACCCTGGGATCATGACCTGAGCCGAAGGCAGAGACTTAACGACTGAGCCACCCAGGCGTCCCAAGGCTAGGGTTTCAGGAAAGAGAAAGTCCTCTTTCCTGAGAGTCTGGAGTTTGTCCTCCCAGAACCGGCCTGCGCAGACAGCCCTCTGCAGTTCCTAAGGCGATGCCGGTTCGGCCTCGTTCACGTTGGGGTCATGCCACTCAAACTGGATCAAGTATAAAAGGGGATTTACGGAGGCGCCTGGGTGGCTCAGCGGGTTAAGCCGCTGTCCTCGGCTCAGGTCATGATCTCTGGTCCTGGGATCAAGCCCCCATTGGGCTCTCTACTCAGCAGGGAGCCTGCTTCCCCCACCCCCCACCCCTCACCCGCCTCTCTGCGGACTTGTGATCTTTCTCTCTGTCAAATAAATAAATAAAAATCTTGAAAAAAAAAAAGGAGGGGGGATTTACGGGCTCGTGGAACTGAAAATGCCCGGGCATGGCGGCCTTCCAGGTACCACCCAGGGCCTCAGACAGTCGTCTCAGACCCAGGTTCCCTGCCACCTCCGGCCTGGGCTCTCTGTGGTGGCTCATTCTCAAGCTTCCCACGCTCTCCCTCGGGCGCTACTTCGCAATCCCAGCTCGAGCAAGCCTGCACTCAGCAACCCATCCAGAACAGCCTGGAACTGCTGGTTCTCAGGGAGTTCTTAAGGAAGTCCCGGGGAGGACTCTCATTGGACCAGCTAGAGTCCCGGGCCCGCCTTTGAACCAATCATAGAGGCCAAGCCAGTAGTGGGCCATGCTGATTGGCCAGGCCCAGATCATGTGACCTCCCACCTGTTGCGCCGGAAGCTTGGGAAAACCGCCTCTTGGGCTGGGAGTTGGGAAGGGGTGGTTCCCCAAAGGATCATCAAGGCGGAGTCCCCGGGAGAATGCAACAGACGTCGCCCGCAAAGGTGACGGGTTTTGTTATCTCAGGGTTTACTTTTTCCTCTCTCGCGCTTTTATGCCCAAAAGCTGTTATTTTATGCCAAACACAGAGAAAGTTATCAGCACCGGTTTGGTGACGCGGTGGACTGAAGCTACCCAAGGCCCCTGTACTGGCTGCTTGGAAAAGTCCCCAGAGTGGAGAGGAGCTGTCGCTGCTCAATGTCCAGTCCTAGAATAGCAGGTGTTGGCCTCGCACAGATCTGAGGCAGCCATGACACCTACGGCCCCGCAGACAGCGTAGGTCTTAGCTCCAGTACACAGGGTTGGCATCCAGAGACCCCGCCGACACTCAGACATCTTCTACTCTAAGAAGCAGTTCAGGGTACACTGTGCTTCTAGGAAAAGGAATGATCTAGCAGGCATGTTTTCTCACAGGACACACTTAAGTATATGCAATTAGGATATGCTTTACATTATCATGCACCTTTCGGACCCTCCTCTCCCCAAATCTCTCCTGAGGTAGATGAGCGAAGTAGGGTATAATATTTTTTTTTAATTTTAGACGGATTCTTCTGGTTCTCTATGTGGAAAATCCAAAAGAATCAACAAAAAAGGCTCCTGGAACTTATAAACCATGATAGCAAGGTTGTAGGATACAAGGTTAATATACAAGTCAATTGTTTCCCTCCATAACAGGAATGAACAAATGGAATTTAAAATTAAAAACACAAAAGAGGCGCCTGAGTGGCTCAGTTGGTTGAGCATCAGACTCTTGATCTCAGCTCAAGATTTGGTCTCCGAGTCATCACTTCAGGGCCTTCATTGGGCTCCATGTTGGGTGTGGAGCCTTCTTACATTAAAAAAAAAAACTCACCACGAAAACAACTTATTAGCAACTTAAATGAAATATTTCAATATAAATCTAACAAAATATGGACAAGATCTATATGAGGAAAACTACAACACTCTGATAAAAGAAATCAAGGAAGGTCTAAATAAATGGAGAGACAGTCCATGTTCATAACCAGAAAGGGGTAATATTATCTAGATGTCAGTTCTTCCCAACTTGAACAGACCCACATAAATACAGTCAACTGGGGTGCCTGGGTGGCTCAGTGGTTAAGCGTCTGCCTTCAGCCCAGGTCAGATCCCAGGGACCTGGGATCGAGCCCCGCATCGGGCTCTCTGCTCTGCAGGAAGCCTGCTTCTCCCGCTACCATTCCCTCAGCTTGTGTTCCCTCTCTCGCTGTGTTTCTCTCTGTCAAATAAATAAAATCTTTAAAAAATAAAAAATAAATAAATACAGTCAACTGATCTTTGACAAAGGAACAATGCAATGAAGAAAAGATAGTCTTTTCAGTGAATGGTTCTGGAACAACCACATGTCCACATGCACAAAATGTGACACAGACCTTACCATTCACAAAAATTAACTCAAACATTAAAGGTACAATCCTTGACATAATTTTTTTTTTTAAGATTTTCTTTGTCTCAGAGGGAGAGACAGCACGTGCACACAAGCAGGGGGAGCGGCAGGCAGAGGGACAAGTAGGCTCCCCGATGAGCAGGGAGCCCAACATGGGACTCAATCCCAGGACCCTGGGATCAAGACCTGAGCAGAAACTGAGACTTGGACAACCAACCGACTGAGCCACCCAGGTGCCCCTTGTGTCGCCTAGTATTTTCAAGGTTTATCTAAATCGTAGCCTGTACCCATCCTATATTCTTTGTTATGGCTAAACCATGTTCCACTGAATGGGGAGACCACATTTTGTTTCTGTCTTCATCCGTTAATGGACATTTGGGTTGTTTCCCCCTTTCGGCTGTCGTGAATAGGCTGCTGTGAGTTTCTGTGAGCCGGGCTTTGCTTGAATACTCATTTTCAGCTTTGGAGGGCACACAGCTGGGAGTGGAATTGCTGAGTCACGTGGTGATTCTGCATTACCTCTGGAGGAAGTGCCAAGCCGTTGCCCACAGCGGCTGCCTCATTTCACACTCCCACCAGTGATGTGTGGGGGTTCCAGTTTCTCCGTATCCTCGCCAACAGTTGTTATTTTCCTTTTAAAAAAAAATTTTTTTTTTGTAAGATTTTATTTATTTGACAGAGAGAGAGAGAGATCACAAGTAGGCAGAGAGGCAGGCAGAGGGAGAGAGGGAAGCAGACTCCCTGCTGAGCAAAGAGCCGGATGTGGGGCTCAATCCCAGGACCCTGAGATCATGACCTGAGCCAAAGGCAGAGGCTTTAACCCGCTGAGCCACCCAGGTGCCCATTAAAAATTTTTTTAAATTTTTAATCCTATCCCTCCTAAATGTGAAGAGGTATCTCATTTTGGACAACTCATGTTAAAAAAAAAAAAAATCCTTGTTCAGGTCCCAGAAAGGCCTTCTGCCAGCTGGTTTCAGCTTGGTCACCAATTAGGAGGTTGCTAAGTGTGGCCTTCCCAGGGGGCACTCTCTGTCCCCCTGCCCTGCCCTCCCACCAACTTCCCCTCTCTCCCGGCCAGCTTCCGTGCATCAGCCCTGATCCGATGGTACTCCCCAAGGAGTTCCAGGTGAGGACTCCGGAGCTTGCCAGGTCTCAGAGCTCAGGGCTACGAGCTGCTTCCATTAGGAAAACTGGCCCCTGAGCGTGAGGCTCAGTTCTCAGGGAGTTCTTAAGGAAGTCCCGGGGAGGACTCTCATTGGACCAGCTAGAGTCCCGGGCCCACCCCTCTAACTGCCGGGCTATTCTCTGCCGCACCTGCCCTGAGCCAGAGCCAGTCACCTCCCTTGGTCTCTGTGCCCCCTTCAGCTTTGCTCGGGCCCACCCACATGCCACCTCACACTGTCCGGCCAACCCCCAGGCACTCACTTTCCATCTAGGGCCTGGGAGCCACAGCCCCTCATTCAGGGCCGGGGAGCCAGTGCTCAGGCGAGTTGCCCAGCATCCCCTCTCCTGCCAAGCATGATCCTGGCCCTGCTGTGCTCAGGCACAGAGATCCCACTGTCCCACCCTCCACAGGAGCTGCTGGGTCCTCACCAGGTGTTGGCTTCCTCTCAAAGCTCTTCTGCCAATGACTACGTATCAGCCAGGCCCGCGATACATGGTAAGGCAGCGGTAAGCCCTCTGTGTGCATGCATGTTGTCAGGCAGGACTGTGGGCTTTAGGGGGACAAGGACGTGCTTTCTTACCTGCTGCTGCTCCTGGCACATACGGGCACTCACCTGCTGAATGGACGAGTGACAGGATGAACGAACAAATGAATGGACAAGGTCTTAAGAGTTGAGCCTTGGTCTGCCTGTTAAGGCAACTAAGGGTTACCCCCAACCCCAACCACACCTCCCACAGGTCGCTTCCAACTGGGCCAAAACCTGCTTGCAGCTTTCTTCAAGGTTTAACACGGTAGACTTGGCAGGGCTGCCTCCCTCCTCTTCCCTCTTTGTCACCCCCACCCCGTCTCCACTCCCCCCCCCACTGTCACCCCCACCTGGCCACAGCACAGCCAGACGCTGGTCAAGCGGAAGTCATCTTGCGGTTCAGATTTTTAAAAAGTTAATGTTTGCTTCTTAGGCATGCATATAACAGACACTTTTTTTTTTTTTTTAAAGATTTTATTTATTTATCTGACACGGAGAGAGAGATCACAAGTAGGCAGGGAGGCAGGCAGAGAGAGAGGGGAAGCAGGCTCCCCGCTGAGCAGAGAGCCCGATGCGGGGCTCAACCCCAGGACCCTGGGATCATGACCTGAGCCGAAGGCAGAGGCTTTAACCCACTGAGCCACCCAGGCGCCCTTATAACAGACACGTTAAAATGAATGGAAGGGAGAAAGGGAGGGAGGAAGAAAGGAAGGAAAAGAAAGAGATTACAGAATGAAATTTACTCATATCGCCAGGACATAGTTACTATGAACATTTTTGTATATTTTCTTTCAGCATTTTTCAAAGCACAAACATTTTGCACAGTTGAAAGCATACTACATGTGTATGTTGTAACCTATATTTCCAAAGCACTCTAGCATAAATATTATCATTAAATTGTCTCCATAAATTTAATTGTAACGTATGTTTTAATGGCTGCCTAATATTCCATCTTATGAATAAGCCACAATTTAAGCCATTCTTCCAGAGCTGATCATTTGTTTGGTGTCTTTTTCATGTGAGGCTGGAAGCGAGTCACGGGCTTTGCAGCCTGCCCGCCCAACATCCATCCTTCTTTTGGCAAAGCGACCTCCACCCTGTCCCCTGGGGCCCTTCCCCCTCCCGTGTGGTGCAGGCGCATGGCCTTAGTCGCTCTCCAGCGACACGTGACTGAGGGCTGACCAATCAGCTTTGCCCACCCCCTGGCCGCAGCGACTGGATCCCGGATGACTGCGCGCCCCAGTCATCTGAAGGGCTGTCAGTTCTTGCGAAGAAGAGAGGTTGCTCTTTCTCTGCGGTTGCTGGTAGGTTAAGGTGAAAGTTGGGAGCTGCCGGTGTGCATCTTGCCACCAAGAGAAGAGCAAAGAGCGGCACGTGAGCCCCCGGATCCTGCTGTGCCTAACGCTGGTGCTCTTTTTTTTTTTTAAATCACATAAGCTAGTTAATTACCATTAGGTCAGTTTGAGCTGGGGTCCTGACCTTAAGTCCCATTGGAGATATGTCAGAGACATATTTGTCCATGGTGCCAACCCTTCATTTCCTTAAGAGATGGACCCAAAAGTGGAAATTGTGGATCCAAGCAGAGTATTTTTTTTTTTTTTTTTAAAGATTTTATTTATTTGACACAGAGAAACACAGCGAGAGAGGGAACACAAGCAGAGGGAATGGTAGCGGGAGAAGCAGGCTCCCTGCTGAGCAGAGAGCCCAATGCGGGGCTCGATCGCAGGACTCCCGGATCATGACCTGAGCCGAAGGCAGACGCTTAACGACTGAGCCACCCAGGCGCCCCCAAGCAGAGTATTTTTTTAAAGATTTTTAAAATTTATTTATTTGACAGAGAGAGATCACAAGTAGGTAGAGAGGCAGGCAGAGAGCAGGGGGAAGCAGGCTCCCCGCTGAGCAGAGAGCCCCATGTGGGGCTCAGGGCTCAATCCCAGGACCCTGAGACCATGAACTGAGCCGAAGGCAGAGGCTTTAACCCACTGAGCCACCAAGGCGCCCCAAAGCAAAGTATTTTTAAAGCTCCTAATATGGGGGTGCTTGGGTGGCTCAGTTGGTTCAGCGTCTGCCTTCCGCTCAGGTCATGATCCCGGGGTCCTGGGATTGAGCCCCACATTGGGCTCCCTGCTTAGCAGGGAGTCAGCCTCTCCCTCTCCCTCTGCTTCCCCTGCTTGTGTGCTGTCAAATAAATAAAATCTTTTAAAAACTAAATGAATAAAGCTCCTAATATGTACTGACAGATTGTTTTCCAGGCAGTCTGAGGATTGATCCTCCCTTCCCGAGTAGGGAGAGACGCCGCACTGTGCTCCCAGCGTGCCCTCTGCGTGTTTGGAAACAACCACGCCGGAATGCTGCTGCCGAACGAGGTCTGGGCCAAACACTCAGCCTCCAACTGCCCAGCATGCAGGGCATGGACTGTGGAGCCAACACCTGGGGCTGGGTGTGAAGGGACCCGGCAGCCCGGGACCTTGAAGCAATGCCTGGGTCACAGTATAGTAAGAGACATGAAGGCCAGCAAGCAGGGTCTGTACCAGGTGACAGTTCCCAGGAAGCCTTCAGCAAGGCATCCTGGGCTAAGAGTCACAAATTGTCTGTCCCGGCCGCCGTGCCACCCCCATAATGGTTATTTCTCTTCTTCTACAAACCCCTCTTGCTCAGTGTTTGGAGTGGCCCAGAATCCTTTTCTCCCTAGAATCCAGAGCCAAAGAAGAACTCTCAGTGAGCAAGGACATTTACTTCTAGGGAAAGTCTATAGATGCAGCAGTCATTCAGCCAAATGCATCATGAAGGAAAGGATGCCGGGGAAATGTTGAATGTGACTCAGATACATCAGAACTACCCGCATGAATCAGGAGGACCGAGCCTGCTCACTTCGCTGCCTGTTTTGAAAAGGAAAGCCGAGCACGTGGGGTGCCTGCTGCTCCCTCAGTCCCGTGGCAGGAAGCGGGAGGGTACTTGCTGCTCTTGCCCCATTCAGCAGGTGCCCGTCCATTGTCACGGCCCTCCTCCCTCAAAGGACGGGCTGCACGTCCAGCAAGATCCCCGGGCTGGTTATTCTCTGCTTGCCTGCTCCGCGCCCCAGGAGTGAGCACATGGGACTCCTCCCCCAGATGCTCGCCTGGCCTGCCACCATTCCTGGATGTGCAGGGCGGGACAGACACGAGAGGCTGCGGTGGGGAAGGCCAGGGGGCACTTCTGGGTTCTGGCGGTGGCTGTCTCTCTCTCCTGAAGGCCACAGCTCCCAGCCATTTCTCTCCCACTGCTCCAGCTTTGACTGAGCTCCACTAAGCGCACTGCCTCTCCTGGACCCTCCAGGCCCTGCGGCGGTAATGGCTTTGTGTGTTCCTAGTCCCCGAGCCCTCACTATGCTTTACCAGGTCCCACATCTCGGTAACCAGTCCCCTCATTAGCCGCTCCTCAGTTAAAACCCTTTCAATATGCCATGTATGTGTCTCCTGACATCAGAACAGCTCAAACACCCCAGCATTCTAACATGCAGAGCTCTGCAAGTCTTCAAGAGGCTATCTTTTCTTGCTGTTGAAATGGGAAAACTGCACACCAGAGGAGGGACTGGCCTCTGGTCAGGCAGTACGATTTATAGGGTAAAGCCAGAGCGAGAAGTGAACCCACCCCCTCTCAAGATCCCCCTGCTCGTGGCACAGGACTGACACCGTGGGTTTGCAGATCAGCGATTTGCTGTGTGACCTTGCCCAAGTGACACAGCCTCTCTGAGATGATAACATGTACTCACTTCAGAAAGTACGTGTGGGGATTAAATGAAATGATACACCTAAGCACTTAACGCAATTTATACGCATAACTTGCAGCTGTGGTGGCTCTTAAGCGTTTGGGGGAGAGGTCTGACAGTTGCAGGGTGAGAATGACCAGCCCGAGACACCTCCCCTGGTATTACAATGGGCCACTTAAACAATGAAGATACATAAGCCAGCCAGCTTGCTGCTGTGGAGGAATAGAATGGACTCTGAGAAGGCCTCCATTCCTGGATCTGTCAGTGACCGTGAACTCCATGAGGTTAGGGATCGCTATTCCAGAGGAGCCCAGGTGTCCCTACTGAAGGACTCTTGCATATGGTGGAGATGACAGAAGGGTGTGGTGCTGAACCTGGGAGCGCGTATTCATCAGCCCTCTGCGTCCCTGGGCCTCCTGGGAGCGGGCCATGATACGGCGCGGAATGAGACGAGGCCTTGACCATGTCAGGCTCGCCCAAGATCCTGTAGCCTAATTCTGTATTTTAACAACGAGGCAACTGGGGCCCAGGACGGGGACTGCCTCCGGTCAGTGACCCACAGCTAGTCAGCCAAGCCATGGCTGTTGAAATGCAATGACATGGATGGAA
>JAQQSY010002262.1:0-13799 GCA_028646535.1 Procyon lotor
TCCTCAAACTCAATACTCGCAAAACAGATAATCACGTCAAAAAATAGGCAGAAGACACGAACAGACACTTCTCCAAAGAAGACATACGCATGGCTAACAGACACATGAAAAAATGTTCATCATCTTTAGCCATCAGGGAGATTCAAATCAAAACCACACTGAGATACCACCTTAACCAGTTAGAATGGCCAAAATCAACAAGACAGTAAACAACAAATGTTGGAGAGGATATGGAGAAAGGGGAGCCCTCTTCCACTATTGGTGGGAATGCAAGTTGGTGCAGCCACTTCGGAAAACAATGTGGAGATTCCTCAAGAAATTAAAAACAGAGCTACCCTATGACTCTGCAAATTGCACTACTGGGTATTTACCCCAAAGTTGCAGATGCAGTACAAAGAAGGTCCACATGTAGCCCCATGTTCATAGCAATAGCTACAATCACCAAACTGTGCAAAGAGCCAAGATGCCCTTCAACAGATGAATGGATAAAGAAGATATGGTCGATATATACAATGGAATATTATGCCTCCATCAGAAAGGATGAATACCCAACATTTTTATCAACATGGATGGGACTGAAAGAGATTGTGCAGAGTGAAACAAGTCAAGCGAAAAGAGTCAATTATCATACGGTCTCACTTACATGCGGAGCATAAGGAAAAACATGGAGGACATTATGGGAGGGAAGGGAGAGGTGATGAACCATGAGAGACTGTGGACTCTGAGCAACAGACTGAGGGTTTTGGAGGGGAGGGGTTGGGGACTTGGGACAGCCTGGTGGTGGGTATTGAGGAGGGCACTTATTGTATGGAGCACTGGGTGTGGTACATGAACAATGAATCTTGGAACACTGAAAAAATAAAAGTATTTAGGGAAAAAAAAGAGTCGCATGCTCTACCGACGGAGCCAGCCAGGCGCCCCTTGGGATACAGTTTATAACTTCAATATGAATCTAGAAACACAAGCTAGTTTTATATGATTTTTTTCCTCGTTCTATCTGACGTTAAACTTTATAGAAATGACATCGCATTGTACATATACTTTTCCCTTAGCCTTATGGATTATTTTAGTAATAGCAATAACAACAAGAGTAAACAACTTTGTGCCTCCCACACAGCTAAAGGAAAAGAACATTTCCATTACCACAGGCGTCCCCTTGATTCCATCCTCTTCCTCAACTCCCAGAGATAATTCCTATCTTGACTTTTGTATTATTCTTCTACTTGTGTTATGGTTCCTACCACTTACACATATATCCCTAAGACAAATACTACTGCATTTTGCCAGTTTATTATATTACATAATGTCTGTATATATCTTTCCCTGATGACCTTCCTCCACGCAATAGTCTGCAAATTCTTTCACACTGGTTCACAAAGCTGTAGCTCCTTCATGTGCACCAGTCTACACTGCCAACTACACTGTGTGGTGATGGTGCACTGATGAGAGTTCATCTTGTTGTTTTAACCCTTTTTATATCATGTTGAATACACCTGAGATACGCATATGAAAGAAACCATCTATTATTTTCTGTGACTCAAGTTTTCTGGGGAGTAACTCCAGTCACTTTCTGTTTTCTCAAAGTAGATTTGAACTCAGTCAACTTGGAATTTTTGTCTCTGATTTCTTCATCGAAAGGGTAAAACGTAGTCCATGTGGCATCGCAAGGGGTCATAATTTTGTATGGCAAGAAGGCTCCTGGTCCAATCACACTCTGTCTTCCACTGGCATCCTCTGGGACGGATCTCATCCTCGTTTTGTCATTTTTGTCATTGTTTTGGTTTCAGCAATGTTCTCCAGTGGCATCCTCTGAGAGATGTCATAGATGCCTCCTTGGGGGGAGGGGGGCAGCTTTCAGATGCCCTCCAGCACCACTCTGTGGCCATGAACAACTGAAATGCTGCCCTAGGCCCTCTCTTCCTAGATCCACATTGGCCAAGAAATTTTCCTCAAGTTTTTGTCTCCCCTGACTTATCAGGAAGAGAGGTTTGGAATCTCTTTGGATGCATGGGCACTGGGCACACAAACAATGGAATTACAAAGTCTTAGGCTTCAGGGAAATTTCCGTCTATCTTGATGGTCTGAGTTAATTAGCTTAATTCTTCTGATTACCTGGAAAGCAAAGGAAAGACTCTTCCCTCTTGTGGAATAAACTAGTGGGATCATCCAAAGGCTCATCTCAGTCCCATAAACACACACTCCCAACATGGTAGCCGCTAGCCACATGTGGAGACTAAATTTAAATTATGAATCATTAAAATTAAACAGAATTTAAAATTCAGTTCCTTGGTTACACTAGCCATATTTTGAGTACTCAAGCAGGCTAGTGGCTACCGATTGGACAACTCAGACGTAGAACATGTCCATCATCATAGAAAATTCCATTGGACAGCATGGTCTAGAGGATGCTTACATCAGAGAGAGCCAAAAGGATACTCTAAGTAAAAGCATTAGATCCCCAGAGAGCAGAGTTGATTTTGACATCAGCTACCCAGATTCATAAGCCAGAATAACCTCATTTCACCTCAGCATCTAGGACAACTAAGAACCAGAAGGACTCATACCAGGGATAATGGGTAGTCTTTGAGAGACTCCAGGGACCACTTCCTCCCTTGAACTAGAGGGAGAGTCTTGGGCAGGGGCTCTCGTCACAGCTCATCAGAGGCTGACCTGGGCTATGACGGAATGAGACCATCATAGCTGTTCCTCACACAGCTGACACCTGTTACAAAATGAAGGGAGGAAAATTCTCCTCTGGAAAATCTGTATTCTTTAATAATATACTATAGGCCCATTTCACCAAGCCTAAATAATATAAAATGAAAACTTCCATGTTTTCATTTTCAATGTTTATATTCCTTTTATTTGCCATTCTCCGCACTTTCATGTTTAACTTGGCACTGTATATTCATTGGTATACTTTAACTGAAAATCTACACCCCCCCCCTTTCCTCTATGCTCCTTTCTAAACAACTTTATAAAAAGAACTTTGTATAGTTCTTGGTTATTCAGTTTGGTCCCATATTTTCTTCTCTTTCATTGTCCCAAGCTTGAACCTGTGACCCTCAGAGGCCATTCCTCTCCCGTTTCCCCGGGCTGCTCTGTATAGCAAGGGGGCTGAGCCCAAGGCTTTATTTTCAAGGCTACCTTTTCAAAGTTCCCCTGTGGTTGGAAGATCTGCCATCAGCCCGGGAAGGTACAGGAAGGAGTCTGGAGAGCTGGAGAAAAAGCGAACCCACGGTACTTCTCCCCTCTTTGTCCATCTTCAGGAGCATCTCCAACAAGAGCTCCTTTTCTCCCTCCACAGTGCCATCTTAGACCAGCCGGACTACCGGGGCTGCATTTTTCCATAGTGTGCCTGGTGTCCGGGCTCCTGTAACACCATCGCTTCCCTCTGTCACCCTGGCCCACAAGTGACATCAGCTTGCTACTATTGCTAATATCAGGATTAGCTCACCACCTCCTGTTGGACTTCTCAGTAATTCCATTACCTGTGTAACCAATTCTTGCATTCAACTTCTCTGACTACTCAGAGGTTTCTGTCTCCCTGCTAGGGTCTGACACACCTCTTCAAAATCTGTTCAAGCTCATGGGAAAGCTGGCAAGTATCCGCCCCAGTTACTACAAAGTGCTCCCATCCCTCCCAGGAGTGTATCCTTCTGTCTTTGGAAGCCAAGTTCACAAAATTAAATCCGTCCCCTAAATTGCATGCACATATGGTGGCATGTGCTATATCCTGTTTTGTTTTTTTAACTATAGTCTTCAAAAGCAAGACTTACAAAAACCTACCCCTAGCAGGCCACCATGTTTAATGATTTCAGCTGTGCTCTATAGTCTCTCCAGGCAGGGGCCACTGTGACAAACTGCTCCAATCCTGCCCTCTACCAGGACTGGTGCCCTGCACAGGGCTGATCGGCTCACCCAGAGGGATGCCTTCGTCTGACTGGTCTTGGCAGAAGAGTCGAAAGGCACATTTTGCAATTTATCTGTCAAGAGGAGTTTTCTTTCTAATTTGCACAAGGTAATTTGTGCTAGAGTAGGACCTCCAACTGTGTATACATTTTCCTATTCAGATACAGTACTCTGGAGCTGAGGTTATCTAATTGTGTAAACTTGTAATGAAGAGCAGAAGGGGTCCAGCGATCTTCCACGAGGAGGGTCCCTCAATCCTCTAAGTCCATAGCAATTTTTACCTTCCAGATCACAGTGCATTACAATTATGGGTCCATCTGCCATGCCTCTAGGGTATTAGCTCCCCAAGGGCAAGGACTTTCAGCTCTGTATCTGCAAAACTTAACAAAGTGCCTTGCACACTGCAGGGCTCAATATGTCTTTTTCCAAAGGAAAACTGAATTCATCTGACACTTTACAAAACACTTTCACATGTTATCATCTTTAGTGCTCCCAGAAATACCGCGAGGTAGTCTCAGTGGATTCTGTGGATGAGGAAATCAGGACAGAGAAGGCATGCAGGAAGTACTTAAATTTGGGTCTACGTGTTTCTAGACCCATGCTCTATCACACCTGTCCAAGGATGACTCCTGGTCTTTCCTTACACCAACTCTACACAGGACTTTGAATAAGTTAGGAGAAAGCGCCCCCTCTGGGTGGGTGAATTACAAAAACTTCTTTCCTCTGAGTTGACCAGGTCAGGTGATTCTGTGTAAAGCACAGTCCCCCCACCAACCACCCATGGGTGTACATACAACACAATATGGTATAAACCATCCAGGAAAATGAAGTTCAGGGATTCCTTTAGATTTTTCCTATAAATTACACAGGGCTTTTTTATGAACTCTGTTACATATTTATACTGCAAAAACGCTTTCCTTGGCTTTGTTTTTAACCTTTTATAACATATTTAAACGCAAAGCATTACTGAGGAAGCTTCTGATGGCAGCACTATTTCTACCCATATCCCAATAGCAATTTTATGTTAGCTATCTTCTTATCCTATCACCATGATCTTCAAATGCTTATAGCACTGTGCAAGACAACTTTGAAGAGATGCACAACCTCCTTCCCCTAAGTCTTCCCTACCTCTCACTTTGAAAAGGTAGATTTCCCTGCTTTGCCTCTGTTGTTTTTTAACAAGTTGATCCAGAGCGCTAACAGAGATATGAGCACACAGTCTTTTATCAGCCATCAATTTTCCATTATTTTTCTTATGATATCTTTAATTCTTTTTTCAAACAGAGACTATACCAGACTTAACCATTTAGAAAGCAAACCTTATCCATAAACCGCACATTATGCCACACCAGGCCTGCACTGTTCTTGTTCCAGGTTCATTTAGCAGATGTCAGAAAATGCCTTTCCAGACTCATGAAAATGATGGTGGCTCTCTTGATAGCAAACCAACCAAAAAACAAAAAACAAAAAAAAAAAACAAACAAACAAAAACCAACTCTGCAAAATGTTTTATAACTTTCTTTGGTCTTCCCCTGAACTTTAAAAAAGAACCACATCATTCTCTGTTTTTTTTTTTTTCCTCTCCTTTACAATATCATTTGGGATTCCTTTCCTTACATCTTTTTAGGGAACTGTTAGAGACACTTCTGGGATTTATAAAATAATTTCCTTCACATTAATGCAAAAATTCTGTTACTTCCCAACTCAACAGAAACAAAAGTTATGACTCTAATTTTATTTTTCTCTTTCTAATCTTTACCTCATGTTCCTTTTATCTTACCTTTTCAATTTCTAACCCTCAAAGTCAATCTTTTTCCTCTATTTCTCCATACCACTCTGTAACCCTTGCACAAAACAGGAATTCAGTAATTTCAAACAGAGTCATGAGCACGCACAGCTCTCTCTTCTGTCTACCTTCTGTCACTGACATTTGGTGAACACTGCTCTCCCCTTCCCAGATTAGAATGGTCTTTTAAAATTATACATTACTAACACCTTTTCCACTAAATGATATAACCTGGACATTGAACTGGTAAGATTCAATTTTTTCTCAGTTTGAGATCAAATTGACACATCACTGTTTGAGTTTCAGCTATATAGCATAAAAGTTGGACTTAAACATATCGTAAAATGATTACCACAATAAGTTACCATCCACCATCTCACACAGATATGATAAAAAGAAATTGGAGGGAAAAAAGGGGAAAAAAATTCCTCCTTGCAATAAGAACTCTTAGGACTTTCTCTATGTATATATCACATGGCAGTGGTAACTAGACTCATCATGCTGTCCATTCCTTCCCTAGTACTTGAGATTTGTGTTTGTTTTTTTAAATCACTGTGGTCATCAACAGATGAAGGGGTAAAGAAAGACAAGATAGTAGTTGGGGACCAATTTGGAAGTAACTGCACTGGTCCACAGAAAATATCATCAGGGCCGATTAAGGCAGAAACAGAAGCAACATAGAGAACCCTTCACGGGGTGAACTGACCAGACTCTGTCTGGGGTGTGGAGGTTGAGGGAAGACACAGAGAATGACCTGTGAGTTGGGCTTCAGTAGCTGGGCAATGTTGTCTCTTATAAGGACAGGTAACAGGAAGAAGGGCAAATTTGGGGTTTTGTTTTTTTGTTTTTTTTTTAAGATTTTATTTATTTGAGGGAGAGGGAGAGGAGCTGAAAGAAGCAGGCTCCCGACTGAGCGATGAGCCCGATGTGGGACTCGATCCCAGGACCCTGGGATCATGACCTGAGCTGAAGAGAGATGCTCAACTGACTGAGCCACCCAGGCGCCCCAGAAGGGCAAGTTTTGATGAAAACATAATTCATTAAGTTTTGGTTAATATTCTTCATCTGGAAAACAATGCTTGCTTCTGTTTTCATTTAATTCAAAGTTGACATGTAGTATATTTTTAGATACAGTGAGTATCTAAATCAGTTTCCTAAATCAGGACACTGATTCATGCTTAGCAGTTAATTTTCTGTGTTTGCTCTTGATATCCCCAGAGACACCCAAAAGGGAATGACTGATAAAAAGAAATGCAAGCCTGGAACTCTCAAGAAAGATTCTGGGCTAGAAAGATATTTTTTGAAAATATTTTATTTAGACAAAACATCTTTAAAAATTATATATACCCTTTGCGCCATTTTTTAGCTGTTATCCTCCAACTCTAAATCCAATTCTGTACTGTATTTTGTGATGCTGGGACAAAGATTCTGCAAAATACATTTCTCAGACTCCTTTGCCAGCTGGCTTCCTGTCAAGTCTTGCAATGGAAAGAGACTGGAAGGCAGATCAAGCAGACAAGCAACTTCCTCTTTCCCTTCATCCCAGCTCCAATAGCCAGTTCCCAGCAGAGGTACTGCTGGCACCCATAACCAACCTCGCTCAAGCCATCAGAGTTACTAGCTGCAACCTGGTCAACCTTAGAGGTCTGAGCCCCAGCTTTGTAGGTCCCCTACTCTGAGTTCTAGCTTTCAACAATCCCAACCTTATTCCTGTCTTTTCCCCAAGACCAGGATTGGTAGCAGCTTCCTTGGAAATTATCTCCATGTTAGTTCAGTGCCCCCTCCTGTTTTTTTCTATCCTCCAACACCTGTGGAAACAATTTCCTATATTAAATTCTCTGTTGAAATCTTTAGTATGGTTTCTATTTTCTGATTGGACAGTGACGAACATATAAAATGGTATATAAAAATAGGTATATAAAAATGGTAATAAACTTTCCTCCCTTCCAGGAGCTCACAAACCAGTCAGGAGATGAAAACAACCAATAAATGCAGTGGTTTCTTTTCAAGATGGGGGACAGCCCATCTTTCTTTCTTCTTCATCCCGAAGTTAGGAGGTAAAAGACTTTTAAGTGATGAAGTAGAGCAGAGAAAACCATAGTGTGGAATAGCAAGGGCTGTGCACAGATGGAGATGGTCTATCCAGCAGAGCCCCAGAAGGGATAGAAACCAGAAGCACTGATGACCATGGAGGGCAAAACTGAGGGGCCAGGCTGAATGGAACGTGCATACTGACTGGCTTCCTCTCCACGCTCAGTAGCCAAGTCAACCCCCAGCCCCCACCTCCAGGAATATAAAAATGATGATGTACCTTCAATGAAATAAGATTAACCACCTGGGCTGAACCAGAATAGCCAGTGGCAATGTTGTTGCCCCACAACAAATTCTTCCAGAATTTAGGGATCCCAGTTTAACAACAGGGTCCCTAAGATGAAGTCTGTTCGTAAAGAGGCCTGACTCACATCCACTGAAATCAAAATTTTTATTGCCTAAGTCTTCATTAAAAAAAAAATAGAAGTCACATGTTCAGAGTCAAAAATCAAATAATATATAAAAAGAATAGTTTAATTACTCTCACTTTTCCCCACCCACCCCAGTCTCACCTTCTCCCACCCCAAACATAACGTCTCTGATTAGTTTCTTGGATATCCTTCTAGAGTCTTCACATAAACACAAGAAAATATATTTGTGGGACACTTGGGTGGCTCAGTGGGTTAAAGCCTCTGCCTTCAGCTCAGGTCATGATCTCAGGGTCCTGGGATCGAGCCCCGCATCGGGCTCTCTGCTCAGCGGGGAGCCTGCTTCCCCCTCTCTCTCTCTGCCTCTCTGCCTACGTGTGATCTCTCTCTGTCAAATAAATAAATAAAAATCTTTAAAAAAAAAAAAAAAAGAAAAAATATATATATTCGTATATTCCATTTCTCATTAAAATTAGTATACAACGCATACTAGTCGGCTATTGTTTTTTTCAATACTAGCTATTCCAATAAGTATGTAGTGGTATTTCATTCTGGTATTAAGTTTCACTTCTCTCATGTCATGTTGAGCATCCTACTTTTGGCCATTTGCATCAGTCTCTTTTGGCTGCTGTCATGCCTTACCACAAACTCCGTAACATATAACAAGAGAATTGTATTCTCTCTTGGTTCTGGAGGCCAGAAGTCCAAAATCAGTAATAAGTGAGCCAAAATTCAGGTTCAGCAGGGCTGTGCTCCCTTGGGAGGCTCTGGCAGAGAATCCTTTCCTCGCCTTATTCAGCTTCTGCAGCTGCATTCCTAACATTCCTCGGCTCCTGGCCTCCCCCATCTTCAGAGCATGTGGGCAGTATCTCCTGACTCTGTTTCCTTCTGCTTCCATCACATGCGAACAAACAAGGTAGAACTTCATCACGTTTGATGACATACCCTCAGAAGTCACATAGTATCACTTCCACAATATTCTGCTGGTCAGGGCCATCAAAGAGGCCTTCCCCAAAGAAGACGTACAGGTGACCAGCAGGTACATGAAAAGGTGCTCACCATCAACAGTCATCCGGGACATGCAAATCCAAACCACAAAGATACCAACTCACACCTGCTAGAATGACTATGATGAAAGAGACAAGATAACAAGCCCTCAAGGATTTGGAGAGGCAGGAACACTTATACACTGCAGGTGGGAATGTAAATTGGTACAGCCGCTGTGGACAACAGTATGGAAGTTCCTCAAAAACCAGGAAACAGAAGTACTACATAGCAGCAATGCCACTTCCGGGTACGGATTCAAAAGAAATGCAATCAGAATCTTGAAGAGATATCTGCACTCCCATGTTTATTGCTGCATTATTCACAATATTCCAGCTATGGAAACAACCTAAGTGGCTGTTAACAGATGAATGGAGAAGAGATTACTTACACACACACACACACACACACACACACACACACACACACACACACAGAGGAATTTATTCAGCCATGAGAATGAAATCTTGCCATTTGCAACAACATGGACAGACTCTCAGGGCATTATGCTAGTGAAGTAAGTAAAACAGAGAAAGACAAAATACAGTATGTTCTCAGTTATAAGTGGAATCTAAAAAAAAAACTTATAGAAACCAAAAGTAGAATAACAGTTGCCAGGGAACCAGGAGTGGAGAAGTGGGGAGATGCTGGTCAAAGGCCACGAACTCTCAGTTACGAGTATGTTCTGTGGATCTAATGTACAATGTGGTGACTAATCAGTTAATACTGTAGTATATACTAGAAAGTTGCTAAGAGAACAGATTCTAAGTGTTCTCACTACAAAAAAAAAAAAAAGCTAATTATGTGAGATGAGGGAGGTGGTAGCTAATCCTATTGTAGAGTTCGCTTTCCATTATCTATGTGTATCGAATCACTACACTGTACCCTTGAAACTTACCTAGTGTTATGTGTTTTGCACAGTAAAACTGGAAAAGAGAAAAAGGTCTTATCTATACCCTAAGACCTAGCAATTCACTCCGAGATATGTACCCAACAGAAATGCACACACATGGCCCAAAAGACATGCCGAAGGCGGCTCACTGCTGCTTTATTTGTAACAGCCCAAAGCTGCAAACAATCCAGCTGTTCTTCAACAGTAGCAAAGGTGCGTGTATGTATCATGAGAGATGGAGCCGATCGAACACAGAAGTAAAAAATGAGTCAAATGCAACTCTTTGCGTCCCCATGGGTGAATCTCACGAACATACACATGGTACCACTGCCTCTCTGTGAAGTTCAAAACCAGGCAACTTTAAATGACAGTGTGGAAAGTATTTTATTGTTTCCCATGTGCAAGGTGCCATGACTATAAAACTAAATAAGCTATGGGGTTAGAAATTAGGGTAGTGCTTACCTTTGGGGGAAAACACAGGTACTGATACCAGGGAGCTCTGGGGAGGCTTCTGGGTTGCTGTTAACGTCATTTCTTGGTCTGAACGGTGGCTACAAACATGTAGTTG
Source organism: Procyon lotor (assembly GCA_028646535.1). Lineage (NCBI taxonomy): Eukaryota > Metazoa > Chordata > Mammalia > Carnivora > Procyonidae > Procyon > Procyon lotor. Next base: position 10,662 of record JAQQSY010002262.1, read on the forward strand.
CTCTGGAGTGATTTACCAAGTTTACTGTGTACTTTTTTTACATGTAGATCAAGAAGCAAAGATTTGTTAAGCACCTAATGCATGCATATAAGATTATGGAGCACTGTGTTCTCTCTTCTTTTACCCATTGTTGGCATCACCCCACAGGAAGGAGCCCGTTCTTACTAACTGGCTCCAGGGACAGGACTCCCAGCGAGTGCAGTCAGCCTCTGCAAGTCCCTTCGGAGAGGCAGGCAGAGCCAAGTCAGGCCAAGGCCAGAGGTTCAACCACTGTGATTGGCCAAAGTCACGTTAGTACCTCCCAGTTTGTGACAACTCTTCTGTGCCACATTTACATTTCCAGAGGTAACTGCCCCGCTCCAAAGCCTGAGTGACTCTTGTTGACTCGGGTATCTGGCTGCCATCTGGAAGAAGGCAGGAAGAGCATGCTGCGGCCCCACGGTGCTTGGTGCTTGGGTCAGGGGGAGGCAGAGCCAAGTCTGAACTTGCAGACAACAGTGCTCTCATTACATGCCCTACATTACTCATTTTCTCAGCTATAAAGCTTTAAGAATGGCAACACAACCTATGAGTACTCGAAAAGGACCTATTTGCGTCATTAAATTTTAAGAACACCAGTGCACATGACAGTCTTGCCTATGCCCAGCTGGAAATTTCAGTTATAAACATAAAGAAGTAAAAACATTCTGATTTGGAGGGAAAAAAAGCCCTTCAAATTTCAAGGAGAGGAGACCGAAACTCCACCTCTTAACAGGAGAATGGCAAGTTTCTAGAAAGTTATGTGACTTGAGGAAATGCTAAGGAAAATATGCCACGCACAGAAAGACAACTACTACATAATTCCCCTTAGAGGAAGTACCGAAGATGATCAAATCTGTAGAATCAAAGACTGGAATGGTGTCTTTGTCAGGGCATAAGGGGAGAAGGCACGAGCAGTTGTTAATCAAAGGGCATATGGTTTTCAGTCAAGCAAGAACAGCTCCAGAGTTGTATGCCCACAGATCAACAATAGTATACTGTACACTTGAGAACAGAAGAGGGTAAGCTTCAGGTGAAGTGTTCATTTAATAATAAAATAATTTTTTTTTAAAAGAAAGTATGTGAGATAGGAGACACTCTCTTGATCGTCACTAGAAAATATAATCTGCTGCAGTGACCGCAGTATATTATTTGGAGATATTAAGATAACAACCAAAAGAGCTAAATACAGAATCGGTTTAAAAGAATTAAAAGTGGGGCACCTGGGTGGCTCAGTGGGTTAAAGCCTCTGCCTTCCGCTCAGGTCATGATCTCAGGGTCCTGGGATCAAGCCCCTCATCCGGCTCTCAGTTCAGCAGGGACTGAACTGCTTCCCTCTCTCTCTCTGCCTGCCTCTCTGCCTACTTGTGATCTCTCTCTGTCAAATAAATAAAATCTTTTAAAAAAATTAAAAAATAAAAATAAAAGAATTAAAAGAGATTAACCCTGGAGGCCGGAACTGGGGCTGATCAACAGTAGGATGGCAACCATGATTTTTACCTTACATCTTCTCTAACACTTTTCAATCAAATGCATGTTATTAGGTTGATAAATTCTTTTAACACTGTAGAGGGGCACCCTGCTGGCTTAGCTGGTAGAGAATGCAATTCTTGATCTCGGGGGTTGTGAGTTCGAGCCCCATGTTGGGTACAGAAATCACTTTAAAAAATAAAAAATCTTTAAAAATTGTATTAAAAAATACATATGTAGTTAAAATATGAGCCGTTCGCTGACCTTTACAACCTGCCACTTCTGGTCTCACACCACCCAGCACTTAGAACACAGCTTCTTCACTGGTTTCCTTTAAAAAAAAAAAATTCAAATTTTAAAAATGTTTTAAAAATCAATCTAAATTTGGTGATTATTTGAAATCTTTGTGGAGATTTTAAGGATCCTGAAGAAGGATTGTATCACAAAAAAAAAAAAAAATCAATTGTTACACTGAAGTTTTCCTATAGTTTTTTTTTTTAATGTATCAAACTATTGCCTGAATTTTAAAGTTCAAACACTACAGGCTTGTGGTACAAAGCAACTGCCTCACCCCACCTGCTTTCTATTCCCAGTCCATCCTAGAGGGCCAACCTCTCTTCATTCTTTTCAGCTAATTCTGTATTTCGTTCCTCTGGTGGATTTTACTTGAAAATCCTCCATTTGAAATGTCTGTCCTCCTCCCAAGTCTCCTCTGTCTGTCTTCTCAGTTTACCCGACCCCCTTCCCCAAGAGGAACCCGCACAGAGACTCGTCTGGGTCTCAATCCTGGGGGCTCAGCGGCATCTCCTGAGCAAGCTTACCAAAGCTACCCTTCCTCAAAGGCTTAGAGCTCCCCACAAGGAATTTGTTACCTGCTGCTCGTAAAGGGAAGTTTCTCCTTATTTTATACTAATTAGTAAAATATATAGTACAATCAATCATGGAAGTACATTCAATGCTCAGAAAAAACTCCAAGAAGAATGGTTAACTCTAAGGAAATCAAGAAAACACTTTCCAGAAGGAAAAGATCATTTGGTAAGCGGGGAAGGCTTTTCAGAGAGATGGAAAGGACTGGAAATGGTAAAAACCACCCAGTGTCTTAGGGGGACCTGGATTTTTGCAGTATAAAGTTCAAGAGGAGAAAATGTAAGAAATGAGCCTTAAAAAGTAAGAGTCAGATGGTCCAGATACACACACACACACACACACACACACACACACACACACACACACTTGCAAGCCAGTTTCAGCCAACAAGTCACAAGTTTCTACCTCTTTTAGAAGAGAAAACCACCGTTGTCAAACTTGAAGACGGTGGAGCCATGTTCAGGTCCACAGGTTTTAAGATGACCCTGGTGGCAGAATGCAGAATGGACTGATTGGAAAGGCGAGAAGTTGAAACCACATACAGAGTTAAGTTTGAAGGCTCTTGTAATCAATCACTGACAGAGGTGCTGAGAGTTTAGGGTACCACGTTCACCTAATCACTGTTATTGTTCAAGGCAAGCAGGGGAATGGTCCTGAGCGTTTCGATGAGAATTAGACCCCAAATGATCACTGAGAACTTTATTTCTGTAAATCTTGGGTGTTACACTTTCAGAGTCAGAATGGATTTATCTCTTCATTACTTTCCAGGACTTCTTTTTTTTT
>JAQQSY010002264.1:0-13797 GCA_028646535.1 Procyon lotor
TCCTCACAACTGCCCTGGATGAGTGAGTCATTCCATCTCCCCAAACCAGCACTTTATTTTGAAAACTGGGCTCCTCTTCCTAGCCTTGGGAGCCTGGGGTGAATGGAAACCCTCAATATGTATGAAAATTTGGGGAAATAGAAGGGCTCTTACATTCATTCATTTATTTACCAAATATTTACTGGGCCCCTACTACACACTTGATGCTGTGCTAGGCACCAGGGATGAGCAGTCAAGGACGCCCAGAGGTCCCTGAGCTTGGGCACTCATCCAAGCACAGACCTGGACTCAGATGGCTGGGCCCAGAATCTGGGTTTTGCTCTTCACCAGCCAGGAGTCCCCAGGGGCCCCGACGCTCTGTCCCTGAGGTCCCCTTCCCTCCTCTGTGAGGCCTGAGAGCACCACCTGCTCCTCCCAGAAGGCTGTGAGTGGAGGTCACATCAGACAAGGCGTGGAGAGCTCCCAACGCCCGTCCTGCACACAACTGAGTGACGAATATTCATTTGTATTATTCACAATGATGGTACTTACTGCAGCAGTTTCAATATGATATAAAACCAGGGGTTTTTCCTTCCTCCTTTGTGAGACCTCTCCTATCAGCAGCCATTCCTGGAATCAGTCCCCAGCTTTGATGTCAGCCAGCCCAGTGGGCTTTCCTGACCAGAGAGCCCCAACTCATTTCCCATTTGTGCAGGGGACAGCGGGAAACAGGAGTCCTTCCCTGCCCACCCCCATTCAGAGGCCCTGGATCCTCCCTGGTTACAGCTGGGAATGGAGTTGGAGAGCAAGAGGAAGGGGCAAGGGGAGGGGCCGAGCAGATAATAGGGAGAAGGACCACTGTCCTCGGGAGGCAGAGAGAGAATCCAACTCTTGAGGGGGCATTTATTTCAAGATTTCTAGCAGCTCATCAGCCTGAGAAATTTTTAAGCTATAATTTAAAACAATCCTATGCATCTAAATCTGGCCTTTTCTGATGCTTAGATTTCAACTCCCACATCACGCACCTGTCTCCTGTCCTCTGACACCCAAGGGTCTGAGCACCAAGCTGGGAGGGAAGCGAGCTGTGTGCCCGAGAGCATCTTGACCAGCTCCCAGTCTGGAGCTGTAGGCGGGTTCCTCCACCTCCATAGGCCTCAGTGTCCTCATCTGTAAAATGGGCTGTGGCAGACAGTGATCGGATGGGAGGAAACACAGCCCCCACCCCAGGCCATCACTCACTTGTGCCCATAGAGCCAGCCTGCAAAGCCAGAGCAACGTGGAAAATCAATTGGAATATTTGAATTGCTAGTGGTAGAAAGGCCAACCACCTCCATCAACCTAAGCAGAAAAGGAATTGTTTTTGTTCGAGGTAATGGAAAAGTACATGCAGAGCCCAGCCCAGACTCAGCCCCCGCCTGTGCCCACAGGAGAGGAAAGGAAAGTGGAGCCTCCCCGGGCTCCTCACTGTGGGACTAGAAGCCCATTACCCTTGATGCTGGGTGGGGTGTGGCCAGAGGGGCCCTGAGCTGAAATGCGGCACGGCACGGGTTTCTCGGGAGAGATGTGTGACCCGGATCTGCGGGTGCGGGGCGGTGCTCACAGCCAGCCCTGGGGTGAGTGAGGTCCGGTAGCCCCTCCCAGGGGCTCTGGAGAGGGCAGTGCCGAGCCTAGTGAACATAATGTGCTGACGGGGATTTCGGGCCCCTCAGGGAGGCAGTTCTGGCGCCAAGATCCTCGCTGTGCTGGGGGTGAGCTCAGCCTGCGGGGGAGCTGACCCTGCAGCTCAGAGAGGCTGAGCTAGAAAGGGGCTCAAGAGGCAGCGGCCACCCTTGGGCTATGCCTCTCCCTGGCCTCCGGGAACCAACGCTCTGGATAGAATCCCCTAGTGTGGCCACCTGTGCCCCTGATCCTGGCTCTGTCCCTGATGGGTCCCCTGCCTGGGACCACGCCATGCTGGGCTGAGGCCGACTCTGCTCCCACGGCCCCTCCCTCTGCCAAATGACCCCCCACAGCCCCTCCACCAACAGTAGGATATCGTCAGGCGCACTGCCCAGCATCTGGCGTGTATTGTCGCTACGATAACAGCATCAACAATAATAATAACGGAAACATTCAGTGAATACCGACCATGTGCCAGCCTTACACTAAGTGACTTTCATCCACTATCTTATTTAACAGGCCTTTCAGAAAGTCCTAAGAAGAAGAGATTCTGGGTCAATTTACTAAAAAATACATTTTGTAAATAATCAATTCATCGAATGACCAAATTTTAGCAAAAATCTATTTTCCCAGTGATCCGTGAGATGCCCAGCAACAGGGCAGGCCCAGTGACATGCGCAGATACCTGGCAGCAGAGATGGGCGGGGCTAAGGCCCTAAAGGCCGGGGGTCAGGAAGGAAGCCCGCCTGTTTGCTGAAGTGTTTTTCTGAGAAGGGGCTTCTGGAGATAAAGAAACTGAGGCACAGAGAAGTCAGGTAACTGGTCCCAGGTCACCCAGGCTGGGATTCAGATCCAGCCTTGTGCTTTGTAATCCTCCTGCCCCAGGGCAAGAAGGTACCCCAGGGTACCCAAGAAGTACCCCTCTGTGCTGCTCAGATACCCGGACCTCGGGGCCCTCTGTGAGCCCTCCTCCCCTCTCCGGGCCTCCCCCGGGCTTCCATCTCTCCCGTCTGTGAAGAGTGAGTTGGACTGCATTATCTCTAAGAGTCTCCTGGACTGACTTTCTATAACATGAAGGCTCAGAGACACCTAGCAACCTGCCCAGGGCCACACAGCGGGTCCACTGGAGAGCTGCACGTGCCCCAGACTTCCTGCCTCTCTCCTCACTGTTTCAGTCAGTCACACACCCTCCTGGGACACTTCCTGAGCATGAATCCCCGGTTTTTGTCATTTTCACAGGGCAAAAAGTGACCATGTCAAGAGATGAGTGAAAAATCACACAGGTGAAGAATTCGTTCCCAACATGACTTGACTAACAGCACCGTCTACGCACGCAGCTCTGAGAGTCACTGCTAGACGGGAAACGGGTGGTGCCCCTTTGGCTCCGTCATTCCCGCGGGAGGGTCCTAGGTCACTGCACCCCAGCCTTGCCCGCAGGCCCGGAAACCCCAGATGCCCACCCCTGGAGATTTGCTTCAGGAAGCGGCTGGTGCTGCGGACGGAATTGAGGGTGAATAGCCGCCAAGGGGGCGGGACCGCGAGCAGGGAGAAGTAGTGCGGCCACGCCCACAGGGAGTGCTTAGCTCCTACCTTGAGTCCTCCGAGGACAGTGTGGGTGTGAGTGGTTTGTTTGGAAGCCACCCCAGGAAGGCCCAGCAAGGGGAGAAGGGGCACGAAGGGAAGGAGGGGAAGAAGCCACTGGCCCCGACTTTTCCCAGAGCGGGAGATGCCCACCCGCCCTGTCCCCTCCCGCTCTCCTGGTGCTGCAGGGACCAGCCCAAAGCCACACTCCCCAGCAAGACCCCTGAGCAGCTGGGGCCCGACTCATTCAGTTGTCTGTGCGGAGTCTGGTCTTTGCTGAAGGAAGGTTATGGGATAACCAGGCTGAGAACCCCACTGGGTACTGCCCGCTTGCAGCCTCCCACGGAGCACCTCCCCCGGCCTGTTGACCTACTGCAGCCTCACAGCAAACCCATTTTCCAGAGATGGAAACTGAGGCGGAGAGTGAGGTGCCCAGCATGGTCCTTGTAACAACAGCAGGGCCATCACGCAGGAAATATCTCAGTAAATGCTATTCTTGTGGATCAGAGGTTGTCAAAGACCCAGGCCCCAAAATGTCTCAGCCTGGCTGGCTTGGACTTTAAGGGCCCGGACTCTAAAACCGGAGTGTCCAAATTCAAACCCTGGCTCTGACACCGACCACCTCCACAGGCCAGTCACTTATCTCCCTGTGCCTCAGTTTCCCCAGATGTTAAATAAGAAGGCTAATGCAATAGACCTCACGGGGTTTTATGAGGATTAACTGAGTTACTGCAGGTGAACTGCTTGGAGCTGGTCAGGCCGGGTCTGCTGTCATGTGCATCATTTCCATCTACAGCCCGGCGAGATGGGGACATTCAGAGGCCGTGGGCACCTAGCCGGGAGTGCTAGTCCCCCCCAGGCTCCCTGCACCTGTGCCCTACCGCCCAGAGACGGGTACCTACCCCCGTTAGGCTGCCCGACACAGGGTTGAGGTCTACAGTGGGGAAGAAAGCCTTGCTTGGCCGCCAGCATCTTATGTAGAGCGGAGGAGCACTGGGGGTGGGGGGCTGGTCGCACGGAAGCACGGCCGTGCCCTCCTGCCGGCATTCGTACCTGGCACTCAGACAGCGCGGCTGTACCTTTTACTTTCTTTGAACAAATCAGCACTCCATGTAACCAAAAGAGTACGCTGTGTCCAGAGCGCGAAGGTCTAGAAACCTCTGCAGAGTCTCAAGTTCTGCAGGTTTTATTGGTCTGACTCATAGTCAACTATTTTCCCTTCCAGGGATCACCCAAGGCCTAGCTGTGTTTTCAAAGCCCCATGGCTCCTCCCCCAGCTGGATGGCTGTTTTCTTTCTCCTGTTTCCCTTTCTTCTCTCTCTCTCTCCCTCTCTCCCTCCCTCCGTCCCTCTCTCTTCCCTCCTCCTCCCCTCCATCTCTCCCTCATCCTCCCTTGCTGGTTCTAATCTCTCTGAACGGGGAGCACACATTCAGAATGGTGCTGTCTTTTATTCATTAGGATTTATTTCCTTTATTGAAGCGCTCTGAGATGGAGGTTTTCAAAAGAGACAAGGAAGACGCTGACGATGATTAACATTTCCCTGCCCTCTAGAAAACAGGAATGATTCCAGGGTGTAAATTTCTTTTTAAGAAACTTAAGCATGGGAGACGCTGGGAGGCCAGGCCATGGATTAACAGATGCCCCACCCGGCAAAGCAAGAATTCAGAGGAAAAGAGAGTCGCCAAGTGGAGAGACCATAGGAGTGAAACTTGAGGAAGAATTAGGGAGACTCCAAGACAGGGGCTGAAACCACGGTGGCTCCCCATTACCAGGGCAGCTTGATGCTCTCGTTCTGAGGGATGGAAGGAGGAAGGTGGGGAGGGGGTGTTAAGGAGGGATGTAGGGAGACAGGGAGGGAAAGAGTTGCCCCACCATGGGGCAGGTGCATTTGGCGGGGAGTGAGCTCCCCATTCCCATGAGAGACCAAGTTAGTCCTGGCAAGACAGGGAAGAGAGCACATCCTGATCACCAGAGGGGGCCGGACCAAGGTTGCTTCCTGTGCTAAGATTCTGGTTCCAAGGTGTCTAATTCAGCTTCCCATTTCTCTGAATCGTTCTGTATTTCCAAGGTCCAGGTATGTTGTGAATGTGGTCCTAAGTCTTTCTGCGCAGTTCCTTAATTCTCAGATTCTTTGGGCCTGTGATTCTATGAATATATCTGTGATCCTCTAATTCTAGGATTTTTTGAAAAGGATAAGACTCTCAGATTCTGTAATTCAAAGACTCCATTAAGGTAGCTTCAAGTCTATGAAAGCCGCTCTACTTCCCAGATCCCGGGCATCACGGGTGCCGCGGAAGGACGGGCGGATCTGGAGATGGAGGAAGCTTCCAGAACCCTCGGCTGCACAAGTTACAGTGGGAGGACACTGGGCCGCCGACTCGCGAGCTCCTCTCAGCACCCGATGTGGGCCCCCGGGAGTCCCTGACCCTGTGCACCCCATGCCCCCGTCATAACCTGGCTCACCTCAGTCTCCCCCAGCAATGATGTCAGGGCCCCAGGGGTGAACCAAGCATCTCAGAAGAGCCCACCTTGGCTGTCGCCACCGCTACCTAAGCCTGGGAAAGCTGCCTACAGAAATACACACCTCCCGGCAGGCCCTGGTTCTTGACACCAGTCTGTGTCCAAGTGCTCTTGGACTCCCCCACCCACAACCCCCACAACAGGGCTGGGCTCCCCCCTGGCTTCTCTCCTCCAGCCCCTCCAGCTCCCACGCCATGGCAGCCAGCGTGGGCACCCCAGCAGGGAGCCCCTTGGCTGGGTTCTCTCCTGTAACTCCCGAGGTCAATGGACCTTGGGCCCCCCTGAGCTCGCCCCCCACAGGCCGAGGGAGCCCCAGAGCCCCAACCGACAGAGCCCATGAGGCCAACACTTGGGCAGACGTGCTCCCAGCCCCACACATCTTTCCCTGGGATATTAATTACAAAGAGGATGGTGGGAACAGCCTTGGGTACTACTGGAATTTTCTGGTGCAACTCACTCAGAAAAAAAGCAGCAGCTGGAGTGGGAACCAGGAGCTCGCTTGCATTTCAGTTCTGTGTGTTGTTCCTGACGCACTGGCCCTGCCCCACAGTGCAGGTCTCTCCCAGATTCACTATTAACCTGGGGCGCTCTCAGTGGGCTCTGAGCGACAACTGTCCTGCGGGTCCAGCTGGGTTTCTCTGGAAAGGAATAGGATCCAGGGAGGGGAGAAGTGGAGACTAGGCCGGGGGGAGAGGAGGGGGAGCTGGAATCCTGGAGGAGGCTGGATTCGCACTCAGTCCTCCAGGACGGCCCCGGGCCACTCCCCACCCACCAGACCTCTGCAGGAAGACTGGGGTCCCCAGGCACCTGCGGCAGAGGGAACCCGGAGCTCAGAACCTGGCAGACTTGGCTATGGGGACAGGGACAAGCCACTCCCCTCCCCGGAAATAGAGGGGGACAGAGGCTTCCAGGGGCTCTCAGCTCCGGTATTCCTGTCTTTTCCAGTCTGAGCCTCAGGCCTGTGCACAGCTCATTCTCAAGGACCCACAGGCCACTGACCCCACCTTCTCCCTGTGAAATGTTGGTCTCATCTCAGAGAACTCAGCTGCCAGAGCCGTTCTCTGCTGAGTAGCCAAGGGCTGGCCCAGGGCCTCGTGCTCCCTCCAGCATACTGGTACCTGAAAGGAAGCCACACTGGGCCCAGAGTGGGTCTCGGGCAGCCCAGGGGGGAGCTGTCTGGGACAGAAGGCCCTGCTTAGGGACCTCTGCTCACTGCGGAGTCAGACAGGTAGCAACACTCTCAGGAAACAGGTGGGGACAGATGCCAGTGACTGCATGGCTCATTGGGAGGAGCAAGGAGGGACCCCCTGCGTGCAAGACACTGGACAGACCGTCCAGGCCACAACTGGGCCCAGAGACAGCCGGCTCACCACCACCAGGTCCCACTTGGCTGGGTTGGAGGAAAGGCATGCAGGGGTCTAAAATGCTCACCCCCCTTGGATAGAGACGGCCCTCTTGTAAGGCCTCATGTCCTCTGTGGGAGCACTCAGCTCACACCCAGCCCCCCTGGCCGGCTGGCTCCGGGAGTGGAGACATGTTCTGGGCTGCGCCCTCCAGCGGGGAGGAGAGGAACAGCGGTGCTGGGGGTTAAGCCTCCCTATGCACAGGGACAGAGTCCCACACCGGGAGGAGGGGCGTTCGCTGGTGGCCAGGCAGCCAGAGCGCCACCAACCCGCTTGCCATGAACTTGGGCTGCCTGGCCTCCTCTGGCCAGATATGAATAGAGGGGAGACCTGTACCCACCCAGGCTAAGGCAGGACAGGACTTCAGCTCAAGGACCAGCCCCTAGGCCTCTTGGTGTGGGAAGATGCTTGTGAAGCCAGAGCCGTTGGGTGGGGGGGAGGGAGGGTGGGCTGCCCAGAACCACCCAGCCGCACTCACTCCAGCTCCGGCCAGCCAGTTAGCCACTTTGGGCCCAGGAGCTGGAGGTGTGTGCGTGTGGGGGGGTGCCATAGTAACCGGCAGGTCCCCCGCTTTACCGCCGCTAACCCTCACAGCACCTCACAGCAAGGGTGCAGTTTCCATCTTGAGCACCGACAGGCACCTCACTGTGTGCTCGCCCCCATTTCCTAGGTGAACAAACTGAGGCCCAGAAATGCAATCACAAGCCCTGAGTCCCACAGCACGGCCAAAGGCAGGCCAGGACTCCCCAGCTCTCCGGATTGTGGGGCCCTGTTCGGGATCCCACTTCCATCTGGAGAAGGAAACCAGGCAACGATTCCGATAGGGGATGCTTACTATACAGGATGAGGGAGCTATGGCAGGGGCTGACTCCAAGGATGTAAGGAGGCGTCCGAAGGGAATCCAGGGACTGAGGAAGGACAGGCCAGGGTTCAAACCTAGGCACAGAAGGTGGCAGAGAAGTTGCTGGTTTCTGCCAGAGCAGGAATCAGTGGGCAGGAAGCACCGTCAGCACCTCTGCTCCGGTCAGCCACAGCTCATGAGCGTGCACAGAGGCAGCTAGTGGGCTGTGCAGGTCAGCTCCGGTGCACATGGTCCCCTGGGGATCACCTGTGGCTGGGGACACAGGACACTCCAGACCTGGGGTGGCTGTGAGCTGGCCAAGGGGCCATCCACTTGAGGTGTACAACTGGGGCAAAGCACCCCTGGACGTCCCCTGCTCCCTCCTCCCCCACTCGCACCAGCAGATGCCACAGAAAGCCGGAAAAAGCGAAATGGACTCAGGCTGAGTAGGAAGGGGCCCCTTCCCAGGCAGCGGCCCTTCTGCGCCCTCTGCCGACAAAGCCCGACGTGGTGGTCTCGCCCGGGAGCCGTACTCAAGAGTCCAGTCCTTCGCCAAGGACCAGGGACCCAAAGGCGAGTTAGGGACTGCAATAAATCAGGGGCAATAGATCAGAGGTCTGCAAACTACCCCCGCAGTTCACACCGGCCTGTCACCTGTCCTGCTGTGGTTCATGAGTCAAGAACAGTTGTGACATTTTTAAATGAGGGCAAAATAATTGAGAAAGGAGTATTTTCTGACATGAAATTGTATGAAATTCGGTGTCATAAGTTAAGTTTTGAATTGTGTCGGTTAAAAAATTATGGGGATTTGTTTTTTCTGTCTGGTTATACAAATACCTATATCGTATCCTCAACTGTCTCTCTCTCCCTCTCTCTCTCTAATGTTTTATTTATTTCTTTGTAAGAGAGAGAGAGCACAAGCAGGGGAGCGGCAGGCAGAGCAGGCAGAGGGAGAAGCAGGCTCCCCGCAGAGCAAGGAGCCCGATGCGTGACACGATCCCAGGACCCTGGGATCACAACCTGAGCCGAAGGCAGCGGCTTAACCGACTGAGCCACCCAGGCATCCCCTCAATTGTCTCTTGAACCACTAATCCTAAAATATTTAATATCTTGGCCTTTATGGGAAGTTTGACGACTCCTAACAGTTGAATTGGTAACTGACCAGGGCTCCTTTGGTCACCATGAATTGTCCCTGTGCCACCTCCCACCCTCTGCCTGGCAAAGCCTCTGGACGGCTCGTGGACATGGGGATGGAAAAGGAGCCCATTTGGGGATCCTCCACAAATACCTTGGGGTAGGGATCCAGGAGCAGGGCGTGGCTGGAGAGAGTTATAGTCCTCTCTGAAGGTACAGTCTTCCTTCATGGGAGAGAGCTCACTGCCCTCCGAGGGAGCTTTGGGGGCAGATGTCAAAAGGATCAAGTGACAGGGACGGAACCAGCTCTCTGATGAGGCCTGAGCCCTGCTCCCTGCCGGGGACTAGAGGCCTCTTGTGTTTGGACCACAGAAATACCATCCCAGCCCCACGCCTGCCGCTCCAGGCCATCTTCTTCAAAACACACCACCCCAAAGCCCAAGATGACCTTCACGTTCATCTTGTCCTATCTCTGGGGCCCATTTCACAGACAGAGAAACCAAAGCCCAGAAAGAACTACCAGATGGCAACAAAGAGGGAGAAGAAATAGAAACTTTTGAGACAACAGGCCTGGCTCTTGATTCTAGCTCCAACTCGAATGCGGTGGGCTAATCTCGCTGTCTTAAGACCTATGGTGAGTTCTTCCCCTGCCCGATCTGTATTTCACCCGATGGCCTTACTTCTTCTGTCTGTAAGATGGGTCTGTGCAATGATCTCTGCGAAGTTTAAGTTAGAAAATCCGTGTAAAGCGCCTGGTACATGGTAGATCCCTGGGAACAACAGCTCCATAGAGGACGGAGCCTGCCTGACCCCGGTCCCCCAGCAGTGCATCCCTACAGAGTCGCCCCTCCCCGAGCCAACACACCGGATGCCAACCGGGCAGAACCTCTGGCCACTGGCCACTCCCAAGCAGAGGGAAAGCCCCCAAGAAGCCTCTCTCTCCTCCTACATTAATTGTATTCAGATCTGGAAGCAGTGGGGTGGTGGGTCTTCCCCCTCGTGGTTTTCGGAGAGCTTTGGTCCAAGAGATAACCGTGTAATTAAACAAGAGGAACACAAAGCAATCCTCTTAGATGGGCTTCACTTCCCCCTCTTATAAATCTATTAATGAACCGTGATTGCAGGGATTACACCCCCATTGAAACCTGGTGGCCAGTTCACCATGGGACGAAAAGATTCTGTTGTCATGCAAGACCTAAAGAGGGCAGGGAAAATATATTAATTAGCTTAGCTCTGTTTATCTACACAAAAATAAAAGAAATATCTATCTGCATAGAAATGTGACATTTGCCAATAGACTGCGGCTGCCCTGGGAGACGCTGGTTTCCCTCCTTTGTCGAGCTTGTTTATAGCCTTCCGTTAATCAAACCAAGAGCAGAGAGAGATTTGGAAGCTGGGTCTCCAGTGGACACAGAAAGGATGTGGGGAGAATTGAGATGAGCGCCTGGCAAGGGTTTGGGCGGGACAGGGACCCTGAGAGGACCCGCTGCCCTTCTGGGGGCCTGGGTAGGCAGGACCGATCCCCAGGCTGGGAAGACCGTGGGCGGAGGGGGCAGGCACAGGGTGGGCGAGTGGGTGAGGGCTCCCACCAGCCCTGAGCAGCCGACACCCATCGCAGGTGGAGGATGCCCCCCTGAGCTGGTGAAAGCCGGCTGCCCCCCTCCCCCACCAGCTCTGCCGCCACCTGTTAGGGATGGATCGCGACTCTGTCTGCCTGGCCTCATCATCCTCGGGAACCACTACTCACGACAGCTGCTCTCCTCTCAGGACGAAATCAGTCCCCCAGCCCTGATCCCAGGGTGCACCAGGCCCGGACCTGCATCCCAGCTCCAGCGCCCAGTTCAGGGAGGGATGGGTTGGGGACAGGGGTGGGACAGCTGAGGGACTGTCTCTTGTTCGAGTGATTTAATGAGGGAGTAGCTCAGGAGGAACCTGAGAAAAAAGATGGGTGTTTGTTTCCAATTTTGGGTTCACACAAATAAAGCTAGTGCAGACACTTCCGTAATAGGCTTTCCGTGGCCATATGTTTTCATTCCTCCAGGGAAATAGCTGAGGGGGGACCACGAAGGCATAGATTAGGTGCACGTTGAACTTTGTGAGAGGTTTCCAGATCGTCTTCTGAAACCGGGAGGCAGCCCACACTCCCACCCCGGGTGCAGGAGCAAGAGCCCCTGTGTTCCCACAGCCTCGTCGGCACTTGGAATGCTCGGCTTCCTAATTTTAGCCATTTTGGTGGGAGTATCTGTTTTGGTTTATTTTGTGTTTCTCTAACGAGTAATTCTGTCCATCTTTTCATGGACTTCTTGGCCACCCTAAAACTACTGTGAAGTGCCCCTTGGAGTATTTTGATCACCTTCGTTACCCTCTTAATAAGGAAAGTCTGATACTTGTTTTTGATTAAATCTCTTTGTATGGATTTTGGCGTTTTGTAGAGAGAGTAAATAGTATTGTTATTTTATTGCCCATTTTGGGGTTGCTAGTACGGAGAAACACAACTGATGTGTAGGGAGCAAAGTTGCACACCCCGGGGTTGGCATGCAAGCTTGTAGGGAACAGGCATTGACGCGAGCTCCCCGAGTCCATGAGGCTTGCTGGCACAGGAGAGGGGAGAGATGGGGGGAGAAGCAGGCTAAGGGAGGGTAATGCTCAGAGTTGACATTATATAGCATTTAGTCTAGGTAAGGGGCTGTGTTCACTCCTCTGATCTTTAGAAACATCTCCATGAGGCAGGTGCTGTCACCACTGCCTACATCTCACACAAGGAAACTGAGGCAGAGAGAGCTGGCATAGAACTTAAAGGTTTACCCAGCCAGCAAATGCAGAGCGGATTCCAATCCAATAGGCCTGGCCTTAAGTCTGTGCTTCCAGCCCCAATGCCGTCCCCTCTCCAATATGTCCTTGAAGATAACCTTGACGGTTAGTTAATAGAGGCTTGTCAAGGGCTGGAGCGGAGTCCCCGGCACACAGTAGGTGCTCAATAAATGTCAGGCAGCACCCTGCATTCGGGGGAGTTGGTGACTGAGCCGGATGCAGAGCCCTGAGGGGTTCCCAGTCCCATGCGGGGGAGGGAGGGAGGAAAGAACTGTGGCTTCTAGCTCAGAGCAGAGCCGGTCCGGGGCAGCTCAGGGGGCAGTGGGGGCCCAAGGAGGGAAGTGGAGTCAGAGAAGAGAACAGTGAGTGCAAAGGCCTGGCAGTGAGGAGGACGCAGCACGCCCCAGGGCCCCAAAAGGAGGAGCAGGGACCTTTGCAACAGGAGCCAGGCAGGGACACGGGGCTCATTTTGGGGACTGGATGGAGGAGGCAGGCTTGCCTTCACTGAGGAGGCCAGGGGGCAGCGGCTGGGATGGGGCTGGGCTCACCCCTCACATCCCATGAGCATGGGGACTTTCGCAAGGAGCGCGGCATGGATGCGGGAGAGCCCTCTCCTTTCTCCTACTGAGCCGTCCACACTGGCAGCAATGGGGGGATCCCAGGGCTGCCAGGTTGTGGGGGGACAGCGCCTCCTCCCTCCTCTCCTCTATCCCATCCGCTCACCCTCTGACCCTGTTCTGCTGCATTAAATGATGAAGCTGCCTCATTTTGGAAGCTTCCAGCTCATTACTGGGAGGGGGGAACAGTTTTGGGAGGACCCAGGAGAGAGCCCTTGCCTGGATCCCTGGCTGCGGTTCCAGCCCCCCAAGGGCTGGGGAGGGCGCCCCCGCCTGTGCCTGCAGGAGGCCCCGTGGAACAGTGTCACCGGGAAAGGTGGGCCCCCTGAGGCTTCCTGCCTTGGGTCCCATTAGTCCTTCAAGGGAGGGCCGTGATGTGCTGGCTCTAAGGAGGAAGACTCGGAGGAGCCAGGGCTGTGAGAAGAGAAGGTCCAGAAGGTCCCACTTGCCCGCCTGGTCACAGGCTCCTTCTCCCAGCTGGGCAGCAGGGCCTGCCAGGGCCTCCCTGAGTGTGGATACAGAAACAGGCCTGTGAAGGGGTCCCTTGCGCTTGGGACACAGGGTCTTGGCAGCCACATGCTGGCTCCGGTTTCCATGTCCCTGGCTCCCCCTTTCCCACAGTGGGAGAGAAGGGTGGAGACAGGAAAGCTGAGGCAGGGTGGGGACGGGGAGAGCTAACCCTGGCCCCAGGCCAAGCCTGTGCTGGATGGGCTTGTCGCCCATCCTTGAGATGCCGCATGGGGGCAACATTCACCCTCCCAGGAGGCCCAGGTGTCCTCCATCCCCCCCTACCCCCGGGAAATGGGGAGGATTGGGAAAGGCAGAGAGGAGACAGAAGAAAGTTCCAGCAGGGGAACGGCAAAAACGAGGGCTCAGAGGTGAGGATTTATGTGGCATCATAAAGGGATGGTGAGGAGATAGTCCTGATTGGAAGACAGGACTTGTGCTGGGGACCAGGGACAGATCTGTGTGCGCGGGGAGAACAGCTCAGAAGGTGGGGACGCAGGTCCTAACAGCAAAGCGGGTGCTTCCCATCGCCCGACTCTTCCCCCACTTCGTACTCTCCACTGCCTGCAAGGGCAGCCCCAGATCCTGGACACTGAGAGGTATCCCAGCCCCTAGAGGAGGGGGGCTGATCCTGGGCCTCTGGGTGGTGGGTGGGGAGCGCTTCCCACCCTCATTCTCCTTCTGGGACCATCACTGCCATCCATGCAAGAGGTAAGTGAGGCCAGTGCCCCGTTCCACCCTTGA
>JAQQSY010002265.1:0-13796 GCA_028646535.1 Procyon lotor
GACACGAGAGAGGAAGAACCCGATCCTCTGCTAGGAATCAGCCTGTGCTGTGTTGCCGGTATGCCACCACGTGGCCCAGCCTCTGTAGGCAGGTGGAGAGGGGGCGTGTCCCCCACTGGCTGCCTCAGGCCAGCTCTGGCTCTATGGCTGGGCCTTGGCCCTTGGCCCTAGGAACTTGATCCCTGCTCCGGGGCTCTTGGGCTATGAGAATCTAGTGCTGGCTGGGAGAAGGTGGGCAGAGATTATCAACAAAAGTCTTGCCCTGAGCCTGACACCAACCTGGGTCTGTTTCCTGGACTTGCTGCCCATCCTACACCAAGTAACTCTGTTCCCCAGCCTCTGCAGATGCCCTACAAGGCCCTCTCCCCTCAGCTTTGACCACGTGTTCCCTCCTTCATAGCTCTCAGACACACATCTCAGAGATGCACACGAGGTGGGAGCATGCTACAGGCCCGGAGAAGTCCCCCAGGAGGGACATCTGCTTCACTCTGGTCAACCCAGTATCTGCCAAAGAAATCTGACCAGCTGACATCCTGCTGACCCCACCAACACAGCCGTCATCCTACCATGGTTGCTCCAGAGGACATACTTTGGGAAAAGCCCTTGTGAAGTATGCTTTCATTAAAAAATGGTTCATTAAAAATCAGCACAGTGAAGTCCTAAACAAGTGCAGATGTGTTTTTCCTTGTTCATGTTTTCAATTAATCTGATTCTCCCAAATAGCTGAGAATTGCTTGTACTGCCGCTTTTCATAAGCTACTTTAAAAATCAAATTTTTGTGTTGGTAGTTGTGTATAAAATGGAAAGGTAGACCAATTCCTTTTCCTCTAGACAGTAATAAGAGCCACAGAAATGGTGCCTTGTTTATCCTGTTTATTACTTACGGTGATGACAGTGATGATAGTGATGACGATGATGGTGTTGATGGTGATGGTGGTGATGACAGTGATGGTGACCACGATGTTGATGGAGATGGTGGTGATGATGACGATGATGTTGGTGATGATGGTATTGATGGCGAGGGTGGTGATGGTGTTGATGATGGTGGTGATAATGTTGATGGTGATGATGATGACAGTGATGGTGGTGATGACAGTGGTCATGATGTTGGTGATGGTGATGGTGATGATGATGGTGGTGATGGAGATGGTGATGACAGTGATGGTGATGGTGATGATGGTGATGGTGGTGATGGAGATGGTGATGATGGTGATGATGGTGGTGATGGAGATGATGGTGATGACAGTGATGGTGATGGTGATGATGGTGATGGTGGTGATGGAGATGGTGATGATGGTGGTGATGATGGTGATGATGATGGTGATGGTGATGATGATGGTGGTGATGATGATGATGTTGGTGATGGTGATGATGATGGTGGTGATGATGATGATGGTGGTGATGATGATGATGTTGGTGATGGTGATGGTGATGGAGATGGTGATGGTGATGGTGGTGATTATGGTGATGGAGACAGTGACACTGATGATCATGATAATAGTAAGCGTATGTCTGAGAACCAAGCGAGCAGCTGGCAATGTCATGGAGATGCCATAGAGCTAGTTGGGTAAGAGTCAACTCTGGGCTCAGACCACTTGGGTTAAATGCTATTTTCTATCTTCTGATCTCAGGTGAGTTACTAACTTCTCAGTCTCAGTTTCCCCATTGGTAAAATAGAGATACATATAGTACCTACATCCAAAGTTTGGGTGAGTTTTAAAGAGATCTTATATATGAAGCATGTAGACAGTGCCTTGTCCACAGTAAGTGCTCAATGAAATTCTTATGAGTGAGCCCAGTGTTGAGGCGAGAGTCAGAGGTTGGACCTGTAACTTTTTAATGTTAGTGTCATCATTTAGAGAATTTTGGGGTAACTCATGAGTAAAAGAATAAATGAGGGAGGAAAGGATTCACCAACTCTAGGATCTGCAAGTCAAGCAAGAAAAATCAGTTGTTATGCCATAAACTCAAATGTTATAACCGAGACTGCTGGATATGAAAGTGACTCTGATGTTCCAGGAGAGGGTAGATCTTAAGAGTTACCCAACCTTTAAATATCCTGCTTGAAGAAGCCTTGGGGTTAAGCTGCCTACACTCAGAAGATTTCACTCCACCTTGTGATTTTAGGAGGGTTAGGCCTTTTTTTTATAATGTACGCGAACCCAGTGTCCTCACACAATGTAATGGTTTCTTTGCAAGCGTAAGTGGGAAGAAGACTGTAGATCAAAGAGCCTTCAAATGAAAGAACTCTTTTCCCTCTCTAGATATCCCTACAATTGGATTAAATCTGATCTGGAGCTCTTATCTGGCACTGGCTTACTATTTCTTATCAAGACCTCTTTTCTCCCACGTTTTCATGCTGGTTAATTCCAAATAAAATAATGAGGTCAGTATTAGAAATATGAACACATATGCACACAGGCTCTCATAACAGAGGCATATAGCTCAGCTTAGGGAACAAAGTGATGGGACTTTTGTCTCCTTAGGTAAGACCTGTGGCTCTATAATGATATTCCCCCGGAGTCTCTCTGTTTTAATTCCATCCTGCCTCTCTACTGTCATCAATTCACTTAATGCACTCTGTGGGGGAAGGGGGAGGGTGGGTCCATCTTTTCTCTATTCTTATCCATCTCTGTAAGAGTCAATGGCCACTACTCCTTTCAAGCCATATCAGTTACCCCTGAATCCAGCTACCCGCCAGCAGCCGGCATTTAGCAGTAGAGATGCCTTTTCAGAACCACGCTTGATGGGACCACCCTGAGAAGCAAAGGAAAGCTGGCATGGAGTAGAGCCACTGTCTTAGGGCTCGGAGGACAATGGGGTTCTCTCCCCGTGGGAGCTATTGCTCGAGGTATTTGGTGGAAAATTATAATGAAAGAAAAAAAAGAAGCTGGTAGGTGTAACTATGGCAAACAGAATAATGGTCCTTTGAGACTTGCCTTCTTCTAGCAATTTCTTCCCTACCCTACAGACATCGTTTCTTGAAATCTTCCCAATAAAACACACTTTTTACACCTAAGAAAGCTGGCCCACAACATGGCTTTACCCCACAGTATTTACTGATTGAGCCATGCTTTGGCATAAAATTTACTTAGTGGGGAAAAGCATGCCTTATTTTTTAAAGACTTTACATGAACTGGTAACGTAAATGTACTACACGCATTTATTCTTTGCTGCCAGATATTTCAGTGGACACCAAGGGATTTAGCAATTCAACTGAGTAGAGAACACACACATCCATGGCGAAGAAATCACATGGACAATGATGAGCATGGGTTTGGGAAGCAAATAGTTCTGGTTCAAACCTTCACCCGGCCACTTACTAGTGCACCTTCGGATAAGTCTGACCTTTCAGGCAGTGTCCTCATCTATAAAGGGATGGTGACGCCTACGGCATAAAAATTGTCAAGAGGATCAAAACAAAGATGCTTCTAACTTAGAAAACTCATAGAAAGTGCTTAAGATATGGTGGTCGCAATTTCTTCCACCTCTATGACCTTTGTCGTCCTTACCATCATCATCAAGTTCACCACCATCATCACCACCATTGTTATCACCACCACCACCTCCATCACCACCACCGTCATCACCACCGTCACCATCACCAGCATCACCACCATCACCATTGTTACCATCACTGTCACCATCATCACCATCATCGTCACCATCACCAGCACTATCATTACCATCACCACCACCACCACCACCACCATCATCATCATTACCATCACCACCACCACCATCATCATCACCATCATTACCATCACCACCATCATCACCATCACCACCATCACCATCGTTAGCATCACTGTCACCATCATCATCACCATCATCGTCACCATCACCACCATCATTACCATCACCACCATCATCATCATCACCACCATCGCCACCATCACCATCATCGTCACCATCACCAGCACTATCATTACCATCACTACCACCACCACCATCATCACCATCATTACCATTACCACCATCATCACCACCATCACCATCGTTACCATCACCGTCACCATCATCACCATCATCGTCACCATCACCAGCACTATCATTACCACCAGCACCACCAGCACCACCATCATCATCAGAACCATCACCACCACCACCATCATCATCACCATCATCACCATCACCATCGTTACCATCACTGTCACCATCATCGTCCCCATCACCACCATCACCACCATCATTACCATCACCACCATCATCACCATCATCACCATCACCACCATCGCCACCATCGCCATCATCGTCGCCATCACCAGCACTATCATTACCATCACTACCACCACCACCGTCATCACCATCATTACCATCACCACCATCATCACCACCATAACCATTGTTACCATCACCGTCACCATCATCATCACCATCATCGTCACCATCACCAGCACTATCATTACCACCACCACCACCATCACCACCATCATTATCAGAACCATCACCACCACCACCATCATCATCACCATCATTACCATCACCACCATCATCACCATCACCATCGTTACCATCACTGTCACCATCATCACCATCATCGTCCCCATCACCACCATCACCACCATCATTACCATCACCACCATCATCACCATCACCACCATCGCCACCATCACCATCATCGTCGCCATGACCAGCACTATCATTACCATCACTACCACCACCACCATCATCACCATCATTACCATCACCACCATCATCACCACCATCACCATCGTTACCATCACTGTCACCATCATCATCACCATCATTGTCACCATCACCAGCACTATCATTACCACCACCACCACCATCACCAACACCAACACCAGCACCACCACCAGCATCACTGCCTAAAAGGAGGGACAGCAAGGGACTGACACCTAACCACAACGTCAAAACTAAGAAACCCAGAAACAGATGTGTCCCAAGAGAACTTATGGGGCAACTCAGAGCATCTGAACACTTTCAGAACTCCAGACTTCATACTTCTCAAGGACTCCAGACATCCTGTCTGCTCTCACAGATGATGGATGTGCAGCCCTTCTGTGATGAATTAGAATTTTCTTTATTTCGTACCTGGAGGCCAACATGTTTGCCAATAGGAGAATGCCAGGTGTGGACTTGCCCAGGTGCTTGGGTGGTGAGTTCAGCCCTCTGGACTGGATGCCCTGCGGCTCTTGCTCGCTTCAACAGGGCCTCACACAAGGGACAGCGGCCCCAGAATGTGTCCTGGGATCCAGCAGGAGGCCCTGTGGGCCAGGGCCCAAGGCCAGGAGGCTCACCCACTAACACCCGCCCAGCGACCTGGGCAAGTCTGCTCACCTCGCTGGCCCTTCATTTCCTCACCTGGAAAGTGAGGGTTTGGACCAAACCATCCCTAAAGCACCTCTCTTACTTCTAAAGTCTGCTTTTATGATGACACGAAATGCAAATTTGGGGAAAAAAGAAATTGATGCATCTCAGCGGCCAGTGCGTGTTTCTGAAGCAGGAAGTTTTAAGACCGGCTTTATTTCTCCGGTGTCCAAGTGACAATGTAATCTGGAGTGACCTTCACTGGCTTGAACTCAGACGGCCCTGCCGTAACTCCACCCGTGTCACGGAGAAAGGCTCCACTCCCCCGGGGGGGGGGGGCGGGCGGCGAGACAACGGGCCTTCTCAGGGGAGCCCGAGGGGCCGCAGGTCTACCGAGAAGGGCGCGTGACCCTGCTGGACCCCGGACGGCTCTGACGGCGAGCTGCGCAGACACCAGTTTCCGGGTCACAGCGTGGGCGGGGCGATGGCAGTGCCGCGCTGGTCCCAATGGGTGCCCGGCCTCTCGCCTCGAGGACGGCAGGGCTGTGAAGGTCCAACAGATCCAGTCCCTGGAGGCTCGGGGCACAGCCGCATCTGTCCCCCGACTCTGTGCCAGAGGCCAGACAACTCTCTGTCCGGCCACCTTGGCGCCACCACAACCACCACGGTCGGTGCCATGGCAGGAGCCGAGACGGGCATGAGGGAGACACAGGTGTGGGGCTGGGAAGAGCAGATCTAAACAAGGTGAGCTGACGCGTGGCTCTTAGGTCCAGAGAAGCCTGATGGGGCTGCTCCTGTTTCCCGCCGAGAGGCAGAAGCCGGGCCGTCCCGGGAACTGAGACACTCCCGACCCCCTATATCTGCCCCACTGTCGGATTTTTGGCTGTTCTTTGAAACACTGGGACCTCTGGGCACACTGGGCGCATGGCAGCATTTGGGGGGCCTGGGACTGTACCCTCTAACGGGGGCACCTGCCGTCTTGTCCACCGTGGTCCCCACTGTGCCCTGTTGTCTCACAGACTGGCTCTAGGCACTTGACCTTGAAACAGGCAGCCCGCGGCGGCCTCCACTCCCCCAGCGCATCCTCAGCATCTCGGTTCTCACGGTTTAATCCCAGAGGGGTGGGTGCCTGTGTGAGGGAAGCTGGCCGTGGAGGAGCTCGTCAGACGGGGCGGGCACCAGACCGGGGCCGCTTGGAACCATCCAGGTCACATGAAAAGACAAAACCACCACTGCTCTGGCTCCGTGCTCTCTCAAGTTTGGAGAGACCACGGGACATTGTCTCCTCCAGCGCTCTGAGCTGTGACAGGTCTGAGCCTCAGACAGGGAGGCAGAAAGCGTCTGCGGAGAGCATCGGGGACGGTTGGGCTGTGGGGGCCTTGGCAGGTGCACCTGACCTCCTGCCCTGCACGCACATCCCTGGACAGTATACCTGCCCAGGGTGGCCTATGTGTCCCACTTGGTCCCTAGAGACAGCCCTTTGCTTCTGCAGACAGCCCGGCTGTCAGAGCCTTGGTCTCCACTCCCTCCCTGCTGACAGCCCGTCAGAGGGTGCAGATGGCGTCTGGTGACCCCATCTCCCTTCCGTGTCCACCAGTGACCTCTTTCATGGCCTTATTTTCATGCCCTCACTGCACCCTGTCCAAGTCCTTCCAAACACCCTCAGCTTTCCAGAATTCTTTGACTTGTGCCACACTTGTGAGGAACTGAGCAGAATATGCCAGTCATGGGCTGTCAGGCCAGAACGGGACAGACTTTCACCTCCTTCATTTTAGACTTCACACCTTTATTAAGACAGTCTCTGGTGATGTTCAGTTTCCCCAGCAGACTGCAGGGCTCAGTGTCCATCAAAACCTCGTGTGTGTTTTACCTGGGTGCTGCCAACCTGGTCACTGTCAGTGTGATGCTGCCTTCTGGAGTGGGGCAGGGATGAGTGACCCAGGGCAGGCCGCTGGAGCCCGTTTCCAGGAGCCGGGGACTCTAATCTCCACCTGTGATGGTTAACTTTATGTACCAACTTGTCTGGGCCACGGAGTGTCCTGGGATGTGGTCCAAAGTTCTTCTAGGTGTTTCTGGGAGGGTGTTTCTGGGTGAGATTGCCATTTAAATCAGTGGACTCTGGGCCAAGCAGATGGCCTGCCCTACAGCTGGGAGCCTCCTCAAGGCAGCTGAATTCTAACGAGAACAGAAAGACGGGCCTTCCCCAAGCCAAGGGGGCTTCCCAGGGACATCCTCTGTGGGGGACGCGGGGACTTTGGGGGGACATGCCTCTAGCTCCACCCTTGGGCCGTGCACAGAGGAGGCGCCCCTGAATACCGTGGCGAGGAATGTCTGGATCAGCCCTCCGTCCCCCGGGCCCCACGAACTACAGGTGTGTCAGCCGACAGCCCCCCTTATCACTTTCCATTTTAGCACCCTAATAAAAATGCTGATAGTCTAAACAGGGCAATAACTCTGCTCTATAAAAATGACTGTCTCCTCATGTGATTGCTGTCATCCAAGGCTCCACAATGCAACACGAGACAAGATGGTTATTGTATTAAAATGAATACATGACAAAGGTTTTTATTACATGAGTGATTTTTCTAGGCATCAAGATGCTTTTTATGCTGTACTCGAGTAATAAACCTATAATTCACCAACACATTAGAGCACTGACCTTAGAGTCTAAAGGCACAGTCACTGCAAATAAGTAAATTATTAATGAGATGATATCTAAAAATATAATCCCAAAGCCCCACCTTCCTCCTTAAAGAAGGAAAAACATCTAGTAACTATTGAAGCCCAAGGAGCCAGGAAGGGACCCACTGAGGAGCTTCCCTATGTGGCATGACAGACGCCACGGTTAGCTGAGTTCCCTTCTCCCTGTCTTCCCGAGGAAGCTAGAATTATACCTCCCTTGCAGCTCAGGGTGGTCTGAGAACAGTTTCTGAATTGGCATAAGGGAAAGTCTGCAGAGGGAAGGGATCCTAGTGTATTTTTACTTTCCTGTCGCTACTCGAGGTGGACAAGATGGCAGGAGCACTGGCAGCCTTCTTGCAACTGTGAGGACATAAAGCCAACAGCTAAGGATGGTAGAGTCAGGAAATAAAGCGTTTGAGTCCTTGAGTATTGCCGAGTCCATGACCCATCTTTACTTCTCAGAATATGAAACAAAGACCCCAGTACTCAGGGGGGTGCTCTGTTCCTTGCAAGGGAAGTAGCCTCAGGGATACAGAGGAGCAAGGTGTTCTTACCCAGAGGCAAGGCGCTTCCTAAGGGGAAGCAGGGGTTGGATGGCCAGTTCCAGGGCCTGCTCCCAAGGTGGACGAGGGTCCCTGTGTGTGGAGTCCCCTGTGCGTCCCCTCAGAATGGAAAAGGAGGAATGACTGAATAGGAGAAGGGAAGGGAAATGTCTGTGTCCATCTTGGGTGCTGGAGGCAGATGCCTTGGTGCTGCAGGTCCCTGGTTCTGGGACCTGGAGGTGCTGCAGGGAGCCCTCTAATGCCTCAGGGGGCTGGGAACTCGGCGGGGTCACACCCACAGCCTGTGGCCACCCCAAGGGGACTTCTGCCGGGTCCTCTCCCTGGGCCCCCCCAATAGCGAGGCGGAGGCCAGAGGCTGCGGAGGGTGGAGCTCACAGAACCCATTTCCCCGCCGGCTGCACGCAGCCCATCAGCTAATTCTTCTGTGAAAGAAATCAGAAATGGTTACGAGCAAGTGGATGGAGGGCGGAGGCCTCTACTATCTGTTTGTACCCCTTTACAGAAAATTAAAGGATATTCTAAGTGTGTTCGTGTGTTCTACCTAAAACCAAAGTTCAGTGATGGTGAGTGAGGGCAGAAACCATTTTTCTCTTCTTTTTTCATTTTTCTGTATTTAACCCCCCTGCCCACCGACAAACCCACGAAACACTATATATTTTTAGAAGAACAACCCCTTTGCTGGGAACCCTGCCAGTGGGTCACCGTCCCTGAGGGAGGGGCGCCAGGGGACGCCCAGTGGCTGGGGCACTTCTGCATTGCCCGCCGGGGTGGGGAGCCCATGCCTTCAGGCAGACGCTCGGGTTCAAGTGCGGTGGCTGATTCAGACCCTTGGGGTCGGGTTCAGGCAAATCTAACAGGCACAGAAGTCAGGATGCGTGGGCTCTGCTTCTGGCCACGCTCCTCAGCGACGCTCAGAGGTGGCCCGGAGGCGGGGGCTCCATCTGTCCCCGGACGTCTGGATCTCGGCTGTCCCTGCCCGGCCCCCGTGTCACCAGCCCTCCGTGCTGCGCAGGGGAGCCCGATAGTGCACGCTCTGTGTGGACGCGTGAGGAGGGTGAGACAATTCCCGCACAGAAGTGGCGGCGGGCGCTCAGCTGCTGAGGAGCCCCGGGCCACGTCCACCTGGCCAGGCTCCGAGTGTCACCACTTGGAGGGGGCACGGGAGTCCCAGACCCGCCCAGGCCACACCGCGGCTCATGCCACCGTCCTCCCATCAGCAGCCTGGCCCGAGGACACTGGACTGTGGCTGGGGCGGCGAATGCCCGACGGCACCCCGTGTCACCACTCCAGGGGCCACCAAGGGGCTGGTGGCAGAGGGAGGGAGGCCAGAGATGGCCCCTGGCGAGAAACAGCGGGTCCCGAGCGAGAAAGGTGAGGCGACCCCAGGTCCCAGGACTCTGTGCCTGAGGAGTTGGGCCCAAGGCCTTTGAAAGCAACGGAGCTCAAGGTCACAGGGTGAAGTCAGTCACGTGGACCCTCCACCGGTCCCCCCGCTGCCTGTTCCGGCTGGTCCCCCCAGAACCAGGTGTGCCGCACACTAACAGCTAAATGACCGAGCCTCCCCCCTCCATGAAGGTGCATTTCACCCGCACAACTAGAAGAGCTCGTTTGGAGGCGTCTTTCCTCCTCACGGCTCCTCACGGCGGCGCAGAGAGCCGGAGAGAAGGTAATTATGTGCATAGCCAAGTGGCCCAGCCCGGCGGGGGGCTTCGAGCCTTCCTATAAATGATCCCAGTCAGCCGCCGAGGGAGAAAACCCCACAAGGGTATCAGAAGAGATGCTTTCTCCTGCCTGAAGTACGCGAGTACCAGATCACGGCCAAACGGTGCGTGGGGGGCGTCCTGGCAAAGTGGGGGTGGGGCTCCTGCTCGGCCGCCTACCCGAACGCGTTGATCATCTTGTTGATGGATCCGGAGGAGGCGTGATAAATCACCGAGTTAAGGGCTGTGCGGAATGCAGGTGTGTTTGGAATTTTCCTCAGGAGAAGTGAACGATGCGTTCGTTGTAAAGGAGTCGTCTGAAAACGCTCTGCGGGTGCAAGGAGTGACAGTGACCGGCTCCCACTGGTGTCTGGGTCCCCTCTTTCGGGAGCACGGCCCATATTCCCCCGTAGATGCCTCTGATGTTCCTGTGTGTCTGCTTGTCTCGGGCCCTTCTGGGTCCAGCAGAGACGCTCCCCCAGGGCAGGCCTCCCTGCGGAGGGAGAAGGAGGCCTTGGGGTGGGGCTGGGGACAGAAGAGAGGACCCAGCCGCCACGGCAGCAGGGCCCCCGTTCTGATGAGGGTGTCCAGGCCTGGGCTTCCTGCAGCGATGCCGACCTCGGAAAGATCCAGCGGGTCCCCGACGACGCTGTGCTGCTTCTAAGCGGCCCTGCAGACCAGGGCCCGCGTGCCCAGGAGATGCTTACTAAATTGTGTCATTAATGAGGATGACGTGCCAGGCGTCGGCTCATGGGGGCGCAGACGTGCGGAGAAGCTGCCCGGAGGGCCAGGAGGGGGCTGGGCACCTGCAGAGCCTCGGTCCCCGGGAGAGGCCCCCAGGCCCCCACGGGACCCAAATGCAACTTCCCAGAGCTGGGGCCCTGGGGGGCAGTCCTCCCAGACTGAAGCCTGGAGATGGGGAGGGCTGGGGAAGACAGGGACCCTGGCCTCGGGGAGGGGTGGCCGCTTGAGGGCTCTGGTCCCAGCCCACAGGCAGGCAGGCCCTCCTCACCGTCCGTGTCAGATACATAAGAAGAAGAAAGTGTGTGTGTGTGCAGGGGGCCTCTGGTGGTTGGGTTACTGAAGGTTCCGAGGCCTGACCAGGAGCTCTCACAACCTCCTCGGCAGCTCCAGAGCCCTCGCTGGCTCCCTGTGGCCCGCCGGGAGAACACCCAGGCATCCCCAGCTGTCTCTCACCGACCTTTTAGGTGGCCTGGCTGGCATTCTGCGATTGAGAATGGACGGTCCAGCCACGCAGCCTCTGCTGCGGGTTCATCTGCGAGCTCAGAGGGCATGGCCTGGCGCAGGAGATGGTGAAAGGGGGCACTACGCGCTGGGCACCTGCAGGCGGGCGGGGGCCGGGGAAGGTGCCCAGAGGAGCTCGCTGGGGCAGGTGGGGGCTGAGGACGGACACGGCGCGGGTGAGCGGAGAGCAGAGGGCGCCGCATGCAGAGGGAGGCCTGGCTGCGGGACAGCAGGCACGTCTGCGGAGACGCTGGCCTGGGCCCGGGCGAGGGGGCTGACACGGTTCTGCCCTGCACAGCAGTTTCCTCGGAGGACCGGCCGCCTCGGGGGCCCACTAAAGGCCCTGCTATCTGCTTCACCCACATTTTCCTGAGATCCCTGGCACAGAGGCTTTCCTGCTGGCATGTGGAGGACGCCTCACCTGCTCTGGGGACCCAATCTTGCTCCCCCAAGAGCTCACATGAATGAGGAACTCGGGGCTCAGACTCCAGAATCAGGTGGCCTGGGCCCTACCAGCTACTTTATGGCCTCCCTGGGCCAACTTCCCCTCCCCCGAGGGCCGGGGCAACGAGGGGCTGTCGGGGCTGAGGAAACACACTCAGTGCAGGACAAGAGCAGGGACTGCTTGGTTTTGTTTTCATACCTGCCTCTGAAGCCCTCCTCCTCCAAGAAGCCCACCCTGCTTGACTCAGCCCTCCCCTTCCTAAGAACGCAGGCTCCTGTGCAGTCCTCTCCTCCTTGCTCGCGCTGAGCCTCAACCTCCAGCTCCCAGGGGCACAGAGAGGACTCTTGGTTTTGAGAGTCTCCCAGGGCCCAGCAGGGGAGGCGGCCCCCAGGATTGAGTGCCCACACATTCCACAGGAGCCCGGAGGGGGGTGGGGGAGACAAAGGGCAGACGAAGGGCAGAAGCATCAGTGTGACTCACCCAGAGAGCAAGCATCCCATCTGAACTTGAACATTGCTCTTCGGACGCAGGCCAGGCTGTCCCTTAGAGCCGGCCTGCCATGTGGCCCCCTCTGGCCCCTTCCTGGGATGAGAGGCGGCTACGGCGCGGAAGCCAGTACAGAAACAACCACAACGTGGGCGGCAGAGGCGGGCCAGGAACGAGCATGGGGCCCCTGAGAGCCCAGACCCGTGTGGGAACAGGGGGCTGGGGGACTAATGTCCCAGGGGTTGCAGTGCACCTGCCGGGGTCTGTTAGGACAACTTCTGTCCTGCTGGCAAACAAGACGACCACAATCATGCCTGGACCCTTCCCGACTCCAGCCTGACTCCCACCGGCCGGGGGACAGATTCCGGGCTTCCACCCATGGCTCGCCGACTGCGGAAGGCCCAGAGGACGTATTCGGGTCCAGGCTGTCATTTGAAGCTAGAATAGCCACCTCCCCTAGCCAGTTTCTGTCTCTGGCTGGCAACACCATGGCCTTTGTTTTTACAAAAGTTAACATCTCATAAGAGAAGAGAAAATAAATTTGGTGTTTAAAGAAGTGGAAAATAGAATTTTCCATAAGAATCTTGGCTGAACTCTGCCTTTGGAATTGTTACTTTTGTATTTAGAAAATCAGGAAGCAGTTGAGAAAGCTGTTCAATGTTGCGTGCATCTCATCCCCATGAACAGTAGGAAAATAGGTTATTTGGCAGATAATGGTGAAAGCAAACAACAGTGTTAAGTGGGGTTTAGGCAGGGAGAGATGGCCCCCTGCACACATCACCTGGCCCCTCCCCCTTTCTCCTCCCGAGGCCGCTACAGGGACAAGCTTTGGGCTCACAGCTCGGGACCCTGGCGGCCCTTGCCTGGGCCGTCTGCTCAGAGCGCGACCAGCCACGAGAGCATCTCGGAGACGTGCGAGCGAGCCACCCTGCAAAGCCCCCAGTTTGCTCCGGGGGTGCGAGTGCCTGAGTCCACCCCCCAGGTCTCAGGGGGCTTTAAGCTCCTCTGTGCCAAGGCCAAGTGAACTTGCTTCTTCCTTAAGCCTTCTTTTGTGAGCGGAGACAAGTGGAGGGACTCATAAACGCGTACCGGCCTCGGAAGCCGCCGGGACAGCCGAGGACAGATAATCTACTTCCTGGCCCCGAACCTCAGCTGTCCTGAGCTTTTCATTTCTGGCTCGAGGGTATTTTGCATTTGATAATCTAGGATTAACAGTTTCAAAGATTTTAAAATCAAAAAAGCAGCGTTCCTTGGGTTTATTTCCATTCCATTCCATGGAATTCCCCGGGCTGTGGCTTCTGGTCCCCGAGGACATAATCCCTAGCCTTTATCAGCCCCCTCCCCACTCAGCTGGAAAGACGGATGGCAGTGAAGTAAGCTTCCACTGTTGGGCAGTGGGGG